>JARFOC010040134.1:0-24289 GCA_031763485.1 Osmoderma eremita | reverse complement strand
GTTTGGGTGAAATAAGGAACCGTGCATCTATGTTATAGCTTTATTGGAACCATTAATGCACCCCAGGATTAAACCAATGTCTCGTAGTTGACAGTTTTTTCAAAGGTGGCGACTACGAGTTATCTGCTAATTTGAACTATTGGCACATACCAATAAACTGACAAATACCAGTAAAATTTTTGATTTTATCCGCAAAAAGAGATTGGTACGTTTGGATCGAGGATAAATATTATTACTAAAATACTCTGTTAAAAATGCATGATTTTGATGAACGCCTTAATAATGAAACAATTAATTTCAAAGAAAACGAATTGTTTTTAATAAAACCTTCAGTAAGAAAAGTTTTGTGTTCCAAATTAAACATTTTTGAATCTTACAAATGCGATAGTTATTATAATTTTGTGACACGTCATTTATAGAATGTGACAGTTAAAGAAATCTGTGTTACCGACTAAGTTGTAATATTCATAGCTTACTCTAATTATGATAGAATTCACTATATCTGGCTGCCCTACCATAATCGCACGAATATACGAGTCAAGTAATAGGTATAATAAATGTCACATGTCAAAATTCACTTGACATTTGTTGATGATGCATCGAAGCGGTGAAAATATGAACTATAAATTTGATGCAAAAAAGGATGTAGCTCCTTTTTGCACAGATATGGGTGCTTCACTCAGAACGTCGGTAGTTTTCACACCAACTCAAAGAGCATCCTTTTATAATTGTTTTTCACCATAGAAGTTAAAACAATAGAAAGTCGACCTGCCCGCAATTTGCGACCGCACTATATATCAATAAATATTTTCTTCCCTTTCCTATATTCTCAGCAGCATAGAACTAGGTTGGCAAGCACTTATTAAACATTACTATGATAAATTTTAAAATTTCCCTCTCAAAACAATGCCAAACCCCCTTTTCCTAAATTATAACTTACAAACATTTAATTCCACCCTTATTGATTTTACGAATTAATTAAACCCAAATTAATGTATAACAATGAAAAAAAAATTAAGAAAAACAACTTACATCCATCTTTAACTTCTCAACTTCCTTTAAGGTTTCCCGATGGGTCTGATGCAACTTATCCAATTCCTGCAATCTATTATTCGACACTTCCCTCAATTCTTCAATTTCCTTCGTTAAATCCTCCAATTTTGCTTGAGACACCGTAGACTGCACCGGCTTCGGTTTCTCACCCTTATCCGGATCACCGTGCAGTTGGTGATAGGTCTTCAACTTCTCGATTGCTTCTGCTAGGTGATTCTCCAATTTGTCGTTGCGATTTCTAACCTTATCCAATTCGTACTGTAAATCGTCAATTTGATTTTTCAACTCGGCTATTTCAGTATCCTTGGCGGTCACGGAATCCTGCAATTCGGTCATCTTCAAGTTGCAAGTGTGATACTTCTCATGTAAACCAGTATTCAACGCTTGCAAATTCCGATTTTCCGCTTGTAATTGTATGTTCGCTTGACGAGTCACATCATCGACAGACGGTGCATCCTGTCCCTCCAATTCACCTTTCAATGCCAAGGTGATCTTCTCGTTCCTCTGCATTAATCGATCGAAAGCTTGGATGAGCTTGGCGACGGCACGTTTCGAAACTTGCACACGATTTGCCAATTTGTCGTCGAGTTCTTCCTTATCCCACGTGGATAATTGCATTAAGAACGATGTCGTGGCTTCGTTCTCGTTTCTATTCTCAGATTCGTCTGCCGTTTCAGCATCGAATCGTTGCAATAATATCCTTATGTCCTCATTTAATTGATTCCAATATCTGTTTACGACGTTCAAGACTGCATCATCTTGAGTCTGGCGTTTCTCCAGTTGCTCGATTCTTTGGCGTAGCTCAGCTTCGGTACGATGTCTCTGTTCGATTCTCTACAACAATAATAAAGGCAAAACTTAATAGAAGCTAACGTTTTTTTGCCTATTTCACTTACCTGTGCTAATTTTTTGTTTTGAAACTGCAAGACTTTAATATCCATTTCCTCCAATGTAGAAACGGGGCCTATTAAGTGCGGTTCGAAATGTATCTTTTTAACAGGGGGCTGACTGCCAGAGCTATCGTCAACATGCCGTTTAGACATTTTGGAATCGAAAGAGAAGAATATGAAAAAATCAACGTAAATTAACAGCGATTATGACCAAAATATGAATGCCAAGGATTATTAAAATTAAACGAATTATTTATTTCATAATCTGCTAGAAATATTAATTGTTATTCGAGTTTTAAAAGAGATTTCAAAGTAAATTTTTGTAATTTCCTATAAAATCACGTCAAAACTCGGACACGACATAAACAAACGGTTTTGTCACCAGAATCAGTACTGCCAAATTTATTTTACCCCAAGATAAAAATCCCTATTGCCTGCATTTTTGTTTTGCATATCTTTTTTTATTTGCACACTAAAAATGATATAAATTTTTATGGATTTGGTTCATACCATGTAAACTGCACGATTTACGTTAATAATCATTTTTTCATGTGCATCTTCATTCATGATGTAATAAAATCGATAAATCATCCAGGCACGCCTCTTTTTTCATTCCCTTTGTTATGATGTGATGCAACGGCATACCCTCTTTGCATACGTAAATAGGAATTTAATGATGATTTTATAGCAGCACCAGATTATGCTTTATTTTTTTTTGGATAATTCTGGTCGATTATAGGCTTTTACCGGACGCTAAGCAAATGAAGGTGGAGCCGTACGGTGTTATTACTATGTGGGTGTATTTATTATTTAATTCCTGATAATAATCACGCAGTACGGCTCAAGTTTCAAGAAAGATTTGTTGTAAGGCTGTAATTATTTTTGGGGGGCTGTTTTGATGACCGGAAAAGGGCGAGTAGTATGCGTTATCTCCATTTCCATAGCGTTTTTATCGATTGGTCTAAAATCGTGATTTTGCCGTCTACCATTCGATTCCATTTGCCAGACCTTGACACCGTAATGGTGGGTAGACGGCATATACCATCAACATGAATCAGAGTTAAATGGAAGCGTACGATTCGTTTGGACGAAGCGTTTCGAAAAGGCATGAAGAGGTAGCGTACGAACATTCCAGCAGGGGAACGAAGATTTTCCAATTTCTATAGGGATTAGAGCCACGTTTTCTACGAAGACCAGACTCAATGCGACGCCAGAGCCTGTCGTCAGGAAAGCAAGTAGAGTAGAGAAGTGGGGATGATGTTATGATGGCGTGCATCAGCCAACTCGATCAACTCGATGTAGCTTGACGAAATGAGGATAATTTGATGCTTATAGTGGTGAACGGACGTTGTGCTTTAATTTAACAAAATATTTTAGTGGACGTTTAGTGAGTGCAGGTGTTATTGAAAGACATAAACATACAAAAATGGGCGAGGAGAGATTTGGAAATTACAGCTCCTGCTGTCGATTGTGCTTATCGGATAAATTCAATTGTTTGAAGCCGATATTTGAAGACGAAGCAGAAGGTCGACAACTGGTTCAAAGGATCCTCAATTCCCTCGCCGTGGAGGTACGTACACATTTTCGATAGATTCTAGACCAGAATTTCTTTAACTCTTAATCAGCTCGATCTTCATCATTTCCGTTACGTATGTGTTGGCCTATTGCTGGCCATTGTGGTTCGTAAAGGTGACGTTGTACCCGGTGACTGTAGGATTCTCGACTTTAACGCCTAGTTTCGCGAAAGCGGATAAGCTACTCAGGAATTCGTGTCCTTTAAAAGCTACTAACTATGCATATTTTGCATTGTATTGAATAGATTGACGCTTGATATTGATGGTTGTCTGAATAAAAAGGCTTTTAACACTATTTAAAATGATGTGAAAATGAGATGACCCACAAACATTTCTCCTTCAAATGTGTCGCCTTTGGACACAAACATGGATGCCCAATGAAGACCATCTTATCTTACAAATACCTTAAGAAATAGAACATTTTAGAATTTAACGAAATTTTTTGTTTTGGGCTGGTTTTTTCAAAACTTTATCATTTAAAATATCTAAAGACCAATTTTAAAATTATACTATTGAGGTGCCCACTCAGCATTTATCAGTTATATTTTAGGTGTCTGCAAATGATAAAATTTCTACAATGATCTGTAATCAGTGCCGAACAAAGGTCAATCATTGGGATAATTTTAAAACCACATGCACTAAGAATCAAACCAAATTGCAAGAGTGGCTGAGCAGCTGGGATGCTTCAATTACTGATAATAATATAGGAAATGTGGTAAGAATGGTGGAAATAAAATTTTCAAGGACAAACTATTTCAAGAATTTCTTTTCTAGACCATTCATGTTAAAGATGAACCGGTGGATAGAGATGAAAGTGCTGAGATTCCACAGCTCGAAGATGCTTCGGAAGAGCAGGTTTGGTCTTTAGAACTTCTGTTCTCTCAATAGAGGTATGATATTTTCTTTTATTCCGAAGGCAATCACCATCAAGTCGGAGCCAAGCGAGGAAGGCATCGATGAGCTATACGAGCAACCACCGCAGCTGACTCCACACACCCAAGAAGGAAGTCGAACACAAGAATATGAGGATCAACCGACCTTGTCGATTGGTAATTCTTTTGTTTTATTTTCTGTCTTGGATTCATGATGAAATTGCTTTTATTCGTTTTTACTTTTCATTTTGATTTGGTGCTATTAGAGAATGGCCTTGGTGAAGACTGTTTAGTGGAGAGAAAGAGTAGTAAGCATTGCACTTATTGTAATAAGCTTTTTAGCAGTTCTGGTAATCGCTCAAAGCATGAACGTATTATACATGGTCGTAAAAGTGAAGCTATCTTTGAGAGAAGGGTCGGTGGTGAGTACTTACTTTCACTAAATATTTGGATAATCACATTTATTAATTATTAATGAATTTATTCAGTTGCTGAAAGATTTTTGCATGACCGATATAATATTAACAAAGCATCTTTCTTCAAAGCTAATATTTTTTTCTTTTGTATTTCATCTGGTTCATAAATAAGTTTTGGTGGTGACAAAAACTAAAGCTTTACAGTTTTTCGTTTGTTTTTCTAACAATTACAGTAAAAACTCTGTTGCCATTAAATCATTTCCAAAGGTAAGATAGCACGTTTTGAGATATGTAAGTGTTGTAAATTGTTGTAACCCATAATGTTAAAAAGTTTTTCAAGAACTTTTTTAAACTATGACTAATAATAGGTTTTATGAAATTATCAAGTAAATAATTATACACACCTTTAATGGGGGTGTATATTATCGTCGAAAAGTTTTGCATGCCTAATAAACAATTTGATGAAAACATTTTCTTTTGGATTTCGATTTGGATTTTTTGTGGTTTAAATTAATGAAAAGAAGTTAAAAAAATTTGTTGCAGAAATTTCAAATAAAAGTAAAAATTGATGAATGGTGAATGAAATCAATCAGTTTTTTTTTGTAACTTATTAACTTCTATAGTAATTTCATTGTAATTAAAAATTATTTTCTTTTCGGGAAATATTTATAATATACAACGTCCTCCAAAATTATATGCACCTTTCATCACGACATACAGTATCGGCGAAAGTTTTGGAGGTATATTTTGCATAAGAATTTTATGGAAAATTTTTATTTTGGGTATTAATTTTTTTGTATATGTATTTATAAGATATAAATATTTAAATTTCCTTGTTTTTTGGTTTTATTCGGATTTATTTTTTTATAATTACGTGAGATATTAATTGGACGTGGTCATTATTTATTTGTTACTTTAAAATTTTTTCATGCATAATAAACAATTTGATGAAAAATCTTTCTTTTGGATTTCGATTTTTTTTGTATATATTAATAAAAAGAAACTTAATAGAAAGAAAAATTTGTTGTAGGAGTTTCAAATAAAAGTAAAAATTGATGAATGGTGAAAGAAATCAATCAGTTTTTTGTGAATTTAACTTCAATAGTAATTTCGTTTACCAATAAAATAATTTTATTTTTCTATTATGTAATATACAGCGTCCTCCAAAGTTATTTGCACCTTTCATCACAACATACAGTACCGTCGAAAAGTTTTGTATGTATATTTTGTATAAGAATTTAATGGGAAATTTTTATTTTGGATAGTCAATCTGTCAAATACGAGTTTTTTTCTTAAATTGGTGATTAATTTCAGAGTTAAAATTTTATAAAAAAGTATATTGTAGGTGTCAAAAGCAAATTTTGAAACTTATAAACGTCAACGTCAAATTAAATGGGCGTGGTTTAAATAAATAAACAAAGTATTGAGATTTCAAATATAACTGTTTTTGTCGCGTTGGTTGCGCATTTTAAGCAAAATCGTCGACAAATGTGTCAACATATAAAAAAAATATTTTCCCATGTTTTTGATCGTTCGAGTTTTGATTCGATCTTACTTTATTAACAGCGACGGGAAATCAGGACGACAATTCGCAACAATCTCTAGCATCTTACGTCAGCAACCCCAGCGCCATAGATACGGAAGGTGATCAACAACATCGCGAAGCTAACATGCAAAAAATTCAGTTCGCCGCCGGGTTACGCCTAAAACGAAGATCCAACGGAGGTAACTCAGCGCCATCTACAATCGAGGGCCCTCTAACGCCAATCGAATCCGCTTATGTCGAACGGAGCAAGGCGCTGGTTTCGATGTTACATAAGTTCCGATGCGCGTGTCACAACGTATCGTTTCCGACTGTAAAACGTCTGTTCGCGCATCTGCGCATGAGCTACACTTGGTTTCCGATATTCACTTGTTACAATTGCGTTATCACATTCTCCACGCGTTCACTAAATATGCGCCACACCGGAAGGTGTCCCAATGCCTACTTGGAGAACAGCTTGCGATTGGCCGAAATGAAAAAACGAAGCGAATCCAAAATCCGCCTGTATCAATACAGCAAATGTAATAAATGCCAAAATTTGTACGCATTTTACGAAGATTATTGCGATCACATCGACAAAGAGCACTTGACCGATGCTCCGCACATCTGCATGTGCTCGAGGAAGTTTGAAACGGCCGAAGAATATAAAGAGCACGTCTACACGTCTTGCTATCTCAGTTATTATTGCGACGTGTGCTATTCTGTTTTTGAAACTTTGGATGATTTTCGATTGCATTGCGAAGACGAACACGATCAGATCGAGGAGTTTGTATTCGTGGCACCCAATCCGAGCTTTGTTTATTGCAATCGGGACGAAGTTATTGCTTCGCGCAAGCGCACTCACGACGAAATGATTCAGAGCAATCCCGAAAACTCTGTTACGGAAGTTAATGAAGATCACACCGATGAAAATGACAGGAAGAAATTTATACCGAATAGATATTACGGTGAGTCGACTAGTTGTGAGTTATGTGAACGCCGATTCACCAACTACCATGCTTTACGTAAACATATGAGGATGCACAAGAGAAATAGTATTGCTAACGGATGGAAGAGTAAGCCGTCCTCGTGCAGCAAGTGTGGTAAGGTTTTCTCTACGTACTACAATATGATCAGGCACTATAAAGTGCATGACGACGCCGAGAAGCACTTACAATGCGCTCTGTGTACGGATAAGTTCCGTTTGGTATCGGAGTTGAAGGATCATTTGATCTTGGTGCACGGCAGGGCCAATGTTTGTCAGGAGTGCGGTAGACAGTTCGAGTCCGTCAAAGAATTGGAGCAACACAGAAGCGTTCACTTGAATATTAAAGTCTATAGGGACTCGAAAACCCAATCGTATCGTACAGGAACCAAACCGAGATACTCCTGTGAGTATTGCGAGGCTGTTTTCGAGACTGAAATGGAATTAAGTGAACATTCCTCTATACATAACACGGAAACGGTCGATAATATGGAACAATCGGACGTTTCGGAAGATCCGCCGGAGAAGAAGGTTAATACGGACGACTTCGGAAGGTTTTCCTGCCCCGATTGCGATCGTCATTACGTCAGTTACAAAGGTTTGTGGTTGCATAATCGCAGGCACCATCCGGAGCGCAAACCGGCGCCACAAACCTTCGAATGTCAATATTGCGATCGCGTATTGCAAACGAACGCCGCCTATCAGATGCACAAACAGATGCACGAACGGATGCAGGAGCGAATGCAAAAGCAACAGCACCAATCGAACATATCGGCGCATATTAGGAAAGCCGAGGAGGAAGATGAATCGTACTTCACTTGCAAGCACTGTTTCAAGGTCTTTTCGACTAAGTACAATCTAAAAACGCATCTAAAGACGCACGGCATCTATGTTTCGCCGGGTAGAAGTTATTCTAAATCTGGAAAGTTCATGAAGACTTTTTGGTGCGACGTTTGCCATCAAGCCTGCCAGGGTTACTCCGAACTGCAGAAACATAAGCAGGAGCACATTAAGGAGAAGTTGAAAATAGCACATAATCGTCAGCAAATTCCACAACACCCGAATCAACAACAACAAATTGTGCACCACAACCAACAACAGCGTGTACTTGACATCGACGAGGAAGACGTGAAACCGCAAATCTTTAGCTGCGATATTTGCACGAAAGGATTTTTGACTAGGGGTCAATTGATGGCGCACAAAACAACTCACGAACAAGGAAATCGCAGCACGCAAAAGAGAAACTTCATTTACTGTAAACATTGCAAGATACCCTACTTGAATGTCGACAGTCTAAATCGACATATGGAAGAGGAACATAACGAACCCAAAGTATCGGGGAAAGCCGTAAAGAATTTAACGAAAAAGCACGCTTGCAATCTATGCAAGAAATCTTTCGATACAGCCGGAGCTTTGTGTTCGCATCAAGGTTGGCACAAACGTGGAAAATCGGAGAAACAATTGAAATCCGACAGGGTCCAACAACAGTACGGGATGGTACCACACAATTACCAAAATCCATCCGCTGTTAAACACGAATGCACGTCCTGTAACCTATCATTCTTAACAGATACAGCGTTGCAAATCCATATATTGGAAGCGCATCGTAACGTCAATACGTCCGTACTGTCGTCTAGATGTACGATTTGTAACATCGAGTTTAAGACGCAAGCCGCATACGACGAACACGCCAGGTTGCATCGCACGACTTCGACCACCTTCCCGTGTAAGTATTGCGCGCGAAAATTCAATAAAAGCGAAACGTTTAACATCCACGTGAACGAGTCCCATCCCGAACACGCAGACGCTAAATTTAAGTGTCACCAGTGCGAGCGTATCTTCGAAAAACAAAACGCCCTTACGATTCACCTGAAAGTCCACGATAGACAGAGATTGACCGGGGCCCCGATTAAACAACCCAAATCCCACATCTACACCTGTTCGATTTGTCATTTGGGCTTCGAGATACCCAAGGATCTTCGAAATCATATAATTACGAGCCACCCTTTCTAAAGATATAAAGTACAACTCTTCTTTGTGGTTGATTAAAGTTTTTACCTCATTGAAATCATTGTAAACCTCCTCCGATTTGTATAATCGAGGAGTTAAATTCCTAAATATCTTATTATAATTATTTAAAAACAGTGTATATAGTAATATAAATATTTTTTTTTAAATATTAGTATATTATAAATAAATGTTTAAAAAGACAAAAAAATTATCGAGGATTGATTGAGTTACTATTGAATAATGTATGTATATGTAAAATTCTGAACCGCAGTATTAAGAAATTGATGTGTAAAGAATAAGTAATAGATTCGGAGAATAACAATTAAATTCAAAATCTTTTATAACTAATCCTCTTTGTATAAATGTGAATTGGCATGTGTGAGAACGAATCCAACATTAAGAACTAAAATTATAAATTGCACTTACCACATATTAGTATATAATATAAATATATAAGTTAACGATTGTAAAAAAATTGCCTTATGAATATGAGGAAAAATACTTACTCTTTATTAAACCACTTATTATATGAATGATCAGCTTTTATTTTGTATGTCTCTTGTATGAAGCAATCTATAAGCGACCCTTATAATTGGGGCAAAATACGAAACTTAAGACCTTTGTTTTAAATATAATTGTAACTATATTTTTTATCGTACCTTTGTTAGACTAGATGTATAACTTTGTTTATGTGGAACAATAAAAACCAATGTTTTTCTTTACCAATGTATTTTGTATTGTTTCTCGATACAAATGAATTAAAAAAAATCGCCATACAGTTACTTTTAACAATATTATTTGCCATTATAAAATAATTTCTGTTTTAATAATTCACACTCCCGCATATATGCAACCCATGTTACACCTATTCAAATTTCCCTGTTTCAAATCAATAGCCTAACAATTTCTACATCATAGCTGCTTTCGTTAATGTTAATCACAGTAATCACAATCATGTAAACACAAATCAAGACTAGCAATTGTGATTGGCAATCATGTTTATTAGGAGCGAGCGGTCATTTATGCGTCCCTATACTAATCGCGTACATAACCTCCATTATTGGTTTGGTTACGTTAAGATAATTTTAATTCGTTATGAAAAAAAAATACTAATTACGTGTATTTTGCTTATCTGTATCTTTACAAACACTATTTCTTCAAGTAGTGACAGCATGAGTTCAATTTCACGTAAGTGCACGTAAATGTTTGTTTATGATCAGTCAAATCACAAAATTTGTAGGATTACTTTGTTTGCAATCAGGATCAAATTTTCAGTAGTGGGGGTAAAAATAAGCACGTTAATCAAATGCGCTCTTTTATAATCCTGTTTACGTGATTACTAATCATTGGTATAAACGAAAGCAGCTTATATACGTTGATTGGCAAATTATTAAGAAAAGTCGAATTTAAATCGTTAATTTAGGATCAATTCTGTCTGATTATCCTTAAATCTATTGCAAAATACAAACTCCTGCGTTAAATTCTACCACAACGAGATTAAAATAAAGAAATAATTATTAAAATGCAATTTAAAAACATTTGTTAGAATCGCCAATGTCAAGCTATATATTCGGTAAAAATTAATCATGGTATCCAACCGTTAGATATGAAATTAACTAAAATTATTCGTAATGGTGCTAGTATCGATCAAGATGATGGATCGTTTCAATGGATTAAGTGCAGCTAGAAACTATTTTGAATTGAAAAGGAGTTTGTGGATATCCAAGAAATTTTTCCCCAACGAATTATTAATTTTGTATTCAAGAATGGAGGCGTATAATAAATATTTACATAATTGAAGCAGCAGTTTTTTGAACGTAGCCATAGACAGCAGTAAGTACGTACTAATAATTCAAATGAAATTATATAGTCTTTGTTTTTATATTTAAATGTCTTTAAATATCTCTCTAATTTGGGTAAAGCTGCCGTTTTCAACTCTCATTTCTCTAGTTATCTGATTTCTTTTAGTACATTTGGCGGAATTAATTTGAATTTAAAAATTTTTATTATTTTTATTTACGTAATTTCTTCGTCGCTACTACTGAATAACGGCATATCTTTAAACTGCATAGATCTTATTTAAACCTCTAAACGATTCTCGAAATGATACTGACTATCAGAAACGCAATAAATACCACATGGATCTCCGAAACATTGAACATAACCTAGCTCTTAACTTTACCGCAAAAAAACAAAGAAAAGATCTTGGTTCGTTTGGTAACTCCGTAAATTACCAATTTTAGGAATCTTTGGTTACTCAGTTGGTTTTTTAAGCAACGGTTTGCAATGGGAAACGCGACAGGAGTTTTACACCCGAATACGTTTAGTGAATAACTTTACGAACGATTATTAAAATAATTATCTCTTTCTAGAGTTTTTAATTGCTAGCATCAGTTTGAAATGGTACTTCAAAATGCAGTTTTGGCATTTTTTATCTTTCCTATATTTGTTCAAGTTGCATTAAGTAAACTGGATAGTAATAATACAAGTAGTCGATATTAATGCACAAACATTTTAATATAAACTTAAAAATCGTACAACAATATGAAAAATTATAGACTATTATACACATATTATTTTTATTTTATAACGGGATGGAAAAACCGTTCTCACTATGTCATAGTAATAATATATAATATTAATTACAATTAATCATGTATCATAATATAATTAATCAATTAATCTTCACTTTTTTTTGTCGGATATTACCATAGAATATGTCTATTATACTGACGACTTGCAGCGTCACGAATACAGATAGAATTAATTATATTATTGCCATCGTATCGATACCATTACAACGTCTCATCACGATCGTTATAATCGGTGCTACAATAACAATAATAGTAACAAAACTAACACAGATATAGAGTATAGTGAGACATATACATGCATGCGAGACGTTCGTGTGTGTGGTATTCAATTTCGAATAGGCCTGCTAACAGAGGCGCCGTTCTTTGACAGGCCTCGTCTTGGGAAGTTCTTCAACGACATATTATAATATACTAAAAGGCGTCCCATGAGCGGATCGTCAAATTATATATCTAAATATTGTACTACGTGCCTATATCATGTACTTTTATCAGCAGACCCTCCGTTTCGCAAGTGTATAATCCATTTTGTCTGTTCTCTAAGTACTACATTTGTTTCACTAAGTTTTTTATTTCGTGTTCTACTTTTCGACTACGAGATAGTAAAAAAGAGCCATCACATTCCATTTATTTTTTCGCGGGCACCTGTCCCTATGAGTAATAAAAACTATACTTTACGTAAGGGAGTATTTATGGAGATATTTCTGTAGTTTTTGAAGAAGTCACAAAATAATAATTTTCACTTGGGACTCGAATCGAATTGTAACGAAATCGAGTTGCCATTAATTTGTAACTTCTTCTTTAGTGTATATTTAGTGTATACCCTATTATTTTTTTTTGTAGTTTTAGTATGTTTAGTATTACAATTATGTTAATATGTAGTAATAAAAATTGGAACTATACATATAATATATAAAATGCTGTTTTACATTGTTGTTACAACTACATGTACTATTTTTTTTTGTTCGTCTGAAAGATAACACACCACATATATAATATTTATTATGAACAATAGTTGTTTTATCTCTATAGAAAAGGTTTTCTTTTATTCCTACTTATATTAATAATAGTTAATAATATATATCATATTTATATTATATACAGATCTTAGATAAAATGCAATACATACAAGCAAGTATATAAAATAACTGTGTTGTAAATCTATTTTTTTTATTTAAGAATCATGTACATTATGTAGCTTGCGCTAATAGTTTTACAATATCTACTTCTGAAAAAACGGTACATACACAATTAATAAATATCCTTTTTAGTAGTTAGTAATATTCATTTATTAATGTAATTATTTTCTTTAATTAATCTTTAGCACTAGATTCTATCTATCGTTTTTTTTCTCACCCTTAACAACGAAGCGTATTTTTTCTTTATGTTTCACTTTTCTCTACGTAATAAATTGAACTTATATCACACCGTATTGCATCAGTATTTTTTTTTTATTTCTTTTTTTGATTATTTTATTTCAAGCCCATAAGAAATATAGCTTAGTATTTTCCTCATTTAAGGCCGGTTATGCAGAGCCCTGTAATGTAATTTGACATTTAGTGCAACGTAACTTAAGATTAGACTTAAAAAAAGTAGTGCGTTTGTGCGCCGATGTAATTTAGCCTAACGCTTGCGCATAGAAATGTCAGTTCTACACTTTTGCCGGTGAACAGACGCGAGACTAATTAGATTTTAACAACAGGTTCGTTGTATTATTTGATGAGATTGTGTTTTTTCGTATAAGTAAAATCAAAATAGATGGATCAATATCAGCGTGAAATGAAACAATATTATTTCATCTTCCATCATTCAAAAATAAACATGAAACTAATCGAATTCGCACTAGATTTGACGGGAATGTCAAAATTAAATATAGATATTGGGCATGCTTAAAATTTGATTTCATTTAATGTAAAGTAAGAAAGATGAAACATAACCAACTCTTAACTTGCACTAAATTACTGCTTGGACTCCAACTGTTAACTTAGGTTACAAGAATATTACGTTACAGAGACGCTGCATAATCAGATCTTTATTTATTAATTTTTCCCCGGTTGATAAACGTGAGAAGTATTTAGGTAGCCCGGAGCGCCCTATTCCGACTGATCTGGGACGCACGACGTTTGCAGGTAACACGAGATTTCTCAATAAAAAAATATCTTTGCATACACTAAGCAGCACACAACCCATTGTTAGTTTTGATCCACTTATTTATTAACGTGGCGTTTAATTCTGCTCGATCACAGCGGAATTTTGTTCGATTTTACTATTCCGCAAGAGGGTATCTTGGGACCGTTTCGCTTAGATATTTGATCGTCGAATTAGGAAATGAAAAAAATTGGAGGGAAGTTTGCTTTCTTTTTTATGTATTCACGCGGGTGTGGTATGTGCTGTAGTAGGGGATGGGAAAATTATTGTAGCAGCTATGGTAATTGAAAAAAAAATATCAAAAAATAAAAGTTTCTACTAGTTATCGAGTCGTTTTATAACACGTGTCAAAATTATTTTGTCAAATCGAAGAGGGGTGAAGTGAAATTACCGGAAAATATATTCGTTTTATTGTTGTTTTTTTTTGAATGAATGTGTATAATATACAGGGGTTGCCTTATTTACTACCGGCCTAAGACGAGAAAAAAATGACCCAAGTACGTATTTTGGGAATAAAAAATACTTCAGAAACTACGAGTTATAAAACTTGTTGCCTATTGTAATAAAACCATAGTTAATACAAAAAATATTTATACAGGTGTTCTTTTTTCATTTCTCCTCTACAATAGTAATCGTATAAAATATTTACCATATTACAGCGTATATATATCATTATTTATGTGTATTCTTCTAATATATGTATAATGTAATAATATACGATTTTCTTTTGTCTAAAATACAGGTAGCTCTAGTTCGTTGGATATACCGTGAAAAGAATTGCATGTATCACGTGCAAAGACGCACAAATTTCTGGTTCTAGTTAATTTCAAGTGTTTCTTTCAACTACAAATGCGGATTACAGTAACTAATCTCGGTTTAAAATAAACGTTAATAAACTACAATAAATCTATAGGGGCTGAATGCGGTGGGGTGCGGGGGTTATTTTATATATATAAATAATAAATGAAAACAGTACCTCAATAAGGTAAATATTAGGATATGGTACCCCTGCTTGGAGATATAATTATATATGTATAATATATACTGTGTGAATCGCAATAACTGTCCGCGGTTGGTAGTGAAGTATTCCCAAATTGGTAGGGAAATAGGTAATTTTCTTTTTCAGATTACCCATTCTGATTTTTTCCCTCTGTCAAAATATGAACTGTCATTCGAAGTTCGTACAAATCCTTTGTTGTCGTGGTTAATTTTAACTGATTTTTTAACGTTCTCGATACTCTCTTTTTGACGGCAATACCTAAAAGTAAAAATTTCATTTATATGTATTTATATCTTGCGATGTTGCCATTTTATTAAGATCGGTATTGCCAACTCGGGACAGTTGTTGTGCATCACCTTGCGACGTGAATTCAGGTACATTAAAAAGGATTTCGGATTGTTTCTTAAAAAAAAAGAAGAATGTACTACTTTTTTTAACAAAATATATATTATATTAAAATCAACAACTATACAAATAAAAATAATTAAAAACATACTCGTTCATGTGAAAAAGGGGACAATAATAATTATAAACAATAATATAATAAGAATCATAACAAAATCAAGCTGATAAAAAAAAATAAGGTACAATACGATTAATAACTACAATAGTAATTTAAAAAATATATAATATGTTTTATTATAATTATTATTGATAATAATCGTAGCCTAAAGTAAAAAAAAGGGAGGGGTGGAGAGCATTTTAGGATTTTTTTAATTTTTGGAGGGGGGAGGAGGGCTTAGTAAATAAAAATCTAAAACTTGTAAAAATTAAATGGGGGAGGAAGGGAAGAGGGGATAAGGGAAGGCGGGGCATGTATGCATCATGATGGTCATATAAAAAACGAAGCATCAATCTACATAATTTTTCTCTCGTAATATAATATTACATAGGAATCCTACGGTGTTATAATAATAAGTATTATTATTAAATAGTATTTTAAAATCGGGTTAACACAACAAATATATTTTTTTCGAATCGGAGATAAAATTAAAATATTTTTCTTAATAGATGGCGCTGCTTACGTGACGTTTTTTTTTAATATAAAAAAAAATTTAACAGCCGGCCCCCCCAAAAAGTAACGGTACAAATCGATAATTATTTTTTAATTTCATTATTTGTGTGTTTCGAGAGGGGCACACAGAGGTGGGGGCGAGGGCATACAGGGGTGGGGGTGAGGGCACACAGAAGTGGGGGTAAGGACACAAAGGGGGGGGGGGTAGGTCAGATAGTCACTTTTAGGATAAAGATTTGTGTTGAACCCGATTAAATGATATGCAAACGCTTATAATTCAATTTTTTTTCGCTTTCAATTATTTATGTATATATCATGTATTATAGTAAGTATATATATATTTATATGTAATTAATTACATCAGTATGAAAATGGGACTAGATGAGAGAGGTTGAGCTTTCCATACAAAAATAAAAAATACATATTACAATATAAAAAATTTAGAAAAACACTCTAATCTATATAAGAATACTGTTAACACCATATTTAATTATGTATTATCGTTTAATATTTCTATCGTAATATTTATATTTTCCTTTCATCTATATCGTAAGCAGTAATTAATTAAAGAGAAAAAAACAGTAAGAGTAAGTAGTCTTGAAGTTCTTTTTTTGCATAATAATAAACGTAGTGTGGTTAGAATAACAACTGACTGCCGAACTGATCCTTCTTAGTAATTATGCCCGATACCTTACACTTCAACATTTTCAATAGAAACGCGAACATAACCCAAAAGCTTTCCGCTTTTTTCAAACGTTACCCGACTTCAATATTAAAGAAATATATTTATACATATAGAATTTTGTTTCACCAATTTTCACCTACGCAAATACAAATCTATCACAAAGAGAATTAATTATATTACAATATATTCAAAAAGTATCACATTTGATGCGTTCAAAGTTATTTTATCTTAATTTTCTTTATACCGATAAAAACTGTTTCACAGCACTCGTCAACATCATTTCATTTGTAATGTAATAATAATAATAGTCGCAATAATACGAAAAAACGGAAAACAAATCGAAAGGAAAATGGTCGTTTTTAAATTTAGCGCCAAAATATTTTGACAGGCAGTGCGTGCCCCTAGATATATTACTTTTCTTCACCGAATTCCCTAAATTTAAATCTCGATTTTTAAGTTATGTACATATAAAAACACTTTTCGCTTTGGTAATTTGATTTTTTCCAATCAGCTTTTGTTTTAAACATTATTATTATGTGTTCTAATAACGTAGATTTGCTTAAAACAAAATTTAACCGTGGTGTAAATTCTCTTTTTACAAATATGTAATCATACCAACTACAAAACAATTATAAATAAATATAATTAAATTAAGTTTTTGATAACCAACAACTTTCTTCTATACAGATTATTAATTAAAATATACAATTCGACCTGTCGTTAAATCAATTTAAAAAAACTTAACACTAAACAAAATATTTATATATATATATAAAAAAAAAAAACTTACTTTGGGAGTATTCATTTTTGGCTTGACTTGATTTGAGCGAGGATATAACGTTATATGAAATGGAAAACAAGATTTCTCTGGACGTTAACAAAATATTTATTAATTTTTCCCGCCATTTTCTTTCGCTACATTGCTGACCCTATATTTTAAGTGCAATCAATCAACAGGGGGGATCTACATTTTAATCACTTTGCTGGCGAGTATAAAATATAGACGTTCTCTGGTACGTGGGGTTTTGTGTTGGTAATATTTCCGTTTTTAAACTGGCGAAATCTTTCGTATATAGAAAAATACAAAAAAGACCTGTGAACGTCCATTTTGCTTTTTTTTTGGCGTATATCTTTGTACTTTCGAGAATTCCAATTCAGCACCAAATACTATCTGTGATTTTTCTTTATTTTTTATTTGCAATTTTATGCAAGGATCTGTGTTCGTTTTATACAAGGAGCAACATCTAGCCGAATTTAAATTAATCTGCTGTTAAAACGATTGCGTTGTAATTGATTTGTTACCATCTGGTTACAGCGGTAGTACCAAAAGATTTGTGAAAGATTTGTATCATTTATTCCTCCTTCATTCTTCCCTTTTCTTTCGCAGTGGTATACGTTTCTGATCCATTTCGGTAGCTTATCGAAGTGTTTGTTTGAAGTGTGTTTTCGCGAATGTAGGTAGTAATGACAGTAAAAACTTAAATAGAAAATAGAAGCAGCAAATATACGACCGATTTTCAATTATATCTTTTGTTATCCTCGGCTTAGTTTGCAAACTTTTCCCTCTCTGCTTTCTTCACCTTTCTCCTTCCCTTCATTAACAGATCCTTCAGTTGGCTACCAGCAGGTGTTGGTACTGACCCGACGGATACGGCCAACTGTCGAGCAGTTTGCCGTTGTCCTGAGGCGTCCCCGGAGCGGAGGGTTGGCCGGCCACCGTCACCTGGTTGTTGGGGTAGTAGGGCGCTAGGGGCGTATGGTCGCCGGCAGCCGCCGCGAACGGCAACTTGCCGGAGTACAGGTCCGGACTGAGGAACTGATTGGAAGACTCGAAGACGGAACGCGCGTGCGGGAATTGGGGAGCCGCAGCGACCGCCGTCGCCGCGTACGGCCCGGGGTTGAAGTAGTAGGCGGATGGGTCGGGGCTGAGGGCGCGACCCCCCGGCGAGTGATGGGGCGGTTGCTGGTGCAGTTGCTGCTGCATGGCGCGTTGTTTTATGTAATTGGAGAATTCGGTCGGCGACATTCTAAAAGAAAAGAAAAATACAATCAGAGAAGAAAAGAAAACCGTATCGAAATTTCTAAATACGTCGAAATATTTTGACAGCTGTCAAAATCTATTTGTCAAAATATACGAATAACACTTAAATCTCCGTGTCTCGCGTCTCAAAAAGGAACAATTTTTCCGAAAATGTCAAATTAGTTTGGCAGCTGTCAAAATTTATTATTTTATCAAAATATAAATGTTCAAATTCAATAGATTTAAGTAGTCGCTCTTAAACAATTAAGGTGCACTAAGATTGAAATGATCCTTTTGACAGCTGTCAAAACCAATTTTGTGATAAAATATACGAACAGCTCTTTAAAAAAAATTGTAAAACGCGAAAAGGAATACGATTTTCGGAAATGTCAAATTAAATGGAGAGCTGTCAAAATCGATTATTTCGTCAAAACAAAAATTATCTTAAAAATCAATTGATTTAAACGGCCACCCGCGAACTATTAACGCAAGGTACGGTAAAAATGAAATTATAGTTTTGGCAGCTGTCAAAAAATTTTTTTGAACAACGAAAAACACTTAAAACGCTTAAATCGTCGTGCAGGGGCGGAATAAAAATTTGCGTCTCAAAAAGGAATAATTTACCAGAAAATGTCAAATCAATTTGGCAGCTGTCAAAATTTATTATATTCTCAAAGCACGTAAATAACCTTTAAGTTTATTAGATTTAGACAGCCACCCCAAGCAATTAACACTAAGCGCGATCAAAATAAAAAGATCGTTTTGCTGTCAAGAACAATTTTTTGGATAAAATATACGAAAAACACTTGAACACTTAAGTGGCCGTACTTAAGTAAAGCGTGGTACGAAAAAAATGCGTTTAAAAAATTAATAATGTCCTGAAATGTCAAATTAGTTCAGATGGCTGTCAAAATGTATTTTTATCAACGCGTAAATAATCCTAAAATGTAATAGGTTTAGACATTTGAAGGACGGTATGCAAACATTGCATTTCAAAAAAGAATAATTTCCCAGAAAATCTCAAATTAGTTGGGCAGCTGTCAAAGTTTACGTCATCAAAATACAAATAAATACTCTTAAAATGGGATAGATTTGGACAAGCATCTTCAAACAGCTGACGCGAGACAATAGAAATGAAATGACCATTTTGACAGCTGTCAAAATATATTTTCGATAGAATATGCGAATTACAGTTAGCACAATTTTCTGAATTTGCCATTAAAGATAAAAATATATATTTAAACTTTTCAATAAATCAAATTGTGAAAATGACAGTAACGGATGTATGAAACGTTAACGTTATCGCATTGTAACATTTTAATTCAATACGTAATGACATGCGTTATAAACAGATTCAATTAACTGTCAAATATGTCAAAATATAGATTTTAAACTGTCAAAAGACATTCGTGTCATTTTATACATTCCATCGATGATAGTCATCATTATTTCGGGTATAATAATTTTACAACGGACGGAGAAAATAAATTTATTCATTCATTAACGTAATTCGCCACGTTCCTGGCACTTTTCGACCGACCTTGTATATCAAGGTTACGGGACATCCTCCACTATTGCCGCAACACCATCATTCAACAGTTAAAAACGTCATAATATATACAGATACCGTCCGCGTATTATATCGTGTGTTGTAGTATGACTATTTATAATTGCGAATATCTACGTTAAACAACCTTTACTTCAACGAGATAATTATCCAATTTAGACGGGAAATTAGTTAATTTCTTAGCAGTCGGAGAGAGTTCCGTTTTAATATAAAATAGCGGTGCTGAAGATACTGTATACAGATGTATGTGGTATGTACCCCTGGGTCCCAATTTGCTATGAACACGACGGATACTGGAAGCATATCCGTCCGAAACAAACTGAAGGTTTGTTTCGGTAAATGCATTGTGAAATCGCCAAAGTGTGGATAAAACTCCAAAATCTTTTATACACTAAACACTAAAGTAGTTTGGGTTGCTTCAGAAATATCTGTTGTGTCATCGGCAGTATAAAGGCAGCTGTAGAAATCTCACTTTTTATATTGTTGACAAATCCAGCGTTCATTTTGAATTGTCCTTGATGTCCCCTCAAGGACGTTATCGCTTTCAACATGCTTGCAAATTGCTTTATCCACGTTGGCTAATAAATCAATTAAGATTCAAAATATTCCAGAAAACGCTTTTCTAATAGCAGGATTATTTGCTGACTAAGATGTTTAAAAATTTATGCAATCAATGATTTCTGATAAAATATATCTATTTTACGTTACTAAATTGATCATCTACCGGATACTCGTCAGAGATTAACTAGAATTTATTTACTATTCTTTTCAATATACGTAGAGATCGTCTCAAATCTGACCAAATCTGCTCTGAGCATGTGCCATCAGATATGAGACGCACTCTATCACACACATAGCCACGTGCATGCACACACAATTGCCGCTCGCACATTAGACACAAGGTCAACTCTAATGGGAGCAACGCTCATTTGTTGAGCTATACATTTTATTAGCCGTCTTTATAAACGGTAAATGAATGCGTTTTAAATTAGGCCTAAATGGCAAAAAAAGCCAGCAATAACAACTGGTATTTCTATCGTTCGTACGAAAGAAACGCATCGTTAGATGGCGCTGAAGTTAGATACAGTTAGTAGATTTCACCGGTTGTTTGTCACAGTACTAGTACTAGTAAAAGAAAAGGAAAAAAACAAGTTTGAACAGGTGGAGGTGGTGATAAATTTAGAAAACAAAGTATATAGAATCGTTACGGATGGCAGGGCAGGTAGACAATTAATTAAATGATTCAGACGCTATGAATACACACGATCAATACGATAGGACGACTGTTTTTTTCCTAATTAACATTCCCGCGAATTCAATTACTATTCGAAACAAGTAAGGTTATATTAGGATGAATAACGACGCTTATAAAAATGGTAGTATTTAATATAGAATAAAGTCTAGATTATATTTTTACAGTTATAGTTTTTGACGTTAAAAACACAAAAAAAAAACGACGTTTATTTGACAGGTGTCCATATGTTATTTAATGTTTAAAATAATGATCTCGTGACTGATTAAAAATTCTATTGTATAAGCATTAATTTCTAAGATCGAAATCTCTTGCTTGTGCCGACATTGGACTTTTCAAAATAAATTAATAATTTGGTGGTTTACTTAACAACTGACATGGAAGCCAACAACAACGACAACAACTGTACCCGAAAACCACCATGACGAAAAATGTAGCCAAAATTACATCAGTTAGTCACATTGCTGGTATTACTAACCTGGAGTTGCAGTTCTGAATTCTAGAAAAAAACAGAAGATATAGATGAAAGTAAACTGACAGAGTACGTAATTGAAAATGAAATTATAATTGCCAACATATATTGCGTACCAACGAAATCGAAAACTTTAAAACGTAAAATTGTTAAATTGATGGCTTTCGGGAATTGTTGACTAGCTCCGCATTTACGTGTTTATATGTTTAGAACACACATAAATATACTTGCCGTAGTGATATTGAATTTCAAATTTAAAGAAAGTCAAAAGTATGGGCGACTAACAAGTACTCTTTTTGATATTTGATATTTGTGCTACCAAAAATATTTTGTAATTGTTGTGGGTGTTAAGTTTGTTTCGAGTACTGAGAAATATTAACGTTTGACGTTGACATATGACAGTTATTATTTAGTAATATTCACATTTGGAGATGATTGGACTATAGAGGGTTGAAGCCTCATAAAGGTGTTCTCAAAACGTTGCCCTGCTTCCATCAAAAGTTGAAGTGATTCTTAAATATTTAGGGTGTTTCTTTTCCCCGCGAACATTGTGTATATATCTGTATGCAATGTTTACTATGTGACCTGTGGTATTATACGTATAACGTTCTGTATTGATATTTAACATGTGGGGATGTTTGACAGCGATAATTTGACATTTGGTACTGATATTTGTTATATTGATGATGGACATTTATACATTTAGGTGGATATTTGATAGCTTTGTGCTGAATATATTTGACATATAACGTTCTACGATGATATTTTACGCTTGGAAATGTTTGATAGGTTGTAATTTGATATTCTAGACTAATATTTGTTATTTTGATGATGGGACATTTATATTTTCGTTGGATATTTGATAGATTTTCGTTGGAATTTGACATATAACGTTGCCTATTGATATTTGACATGCGGGAATGTTTGACAGATTGACGATTTGACACTTATCATAATTTTAAATATATTTTTTAAAGATTTTCGACTTACCTATTCGCTCGCTTGCTGCTGGTCTTCAATTTAGTGCTACCGAATTTCGTCTGAGCAAATGTCGCGGTGGTGAACGTGAGTGGCGTCGTGGTCCTAGGTATGAAAGACGGCACGGGAGACGGAGTACTCTTGTAGGAGTTATTGAGTGAGGTGGGCGAAGGCGCCGACGACGGTGAGGTTAGGTGATGGTTGCCGCCGATGGGATTCGAGTGGTTCTGGCTGACGGGTGGCTGTGGCACCCCGTTGGGCATCTGGCTACCGACACCAGCTGCGGCCAAAGAAGCAGCAGCAGCAGCGGCCGCCGAAGCTTGCGTGAAGGGCGTCATGGACTTGGGCGATAAGCTGAGGTTACCCAGACTGCACCCGACGGATTCGATCGGCCTGAAGCATTGCGCCTCGGGATTGAAGGTCTTCGTCACTTCGCGATCAGCGGAATTCTCGTCCTGCGGATCCGATTTGTCGCTGAAGAGTACCTTGACGGCTCCCTTCTCCCCGATACGGTAGCTCACTTCACCGGGGTCGACCCAGACGGCCAATTCTTGCGGAAGATTCTCCAGGATATCCTGGATGGGGACTCCGCTTTCTCGCGCCGCCCTTTCCAGGACTTTGTCGATGGGGTCTCCAGTCTTCAAGCACCTGAAGGCAGAGCCCTTGAACGGCTTGTCAGGGTACCAGTGCCCCTGGAATTTGTCTTTTAAGGCTTTCTCTAATTCTTCTCCAAAAATATTCACCCTCCTACGGGGCAGTTTGTTATACAGGTACGAAATTACGAAGTTCAGTGCGACTTGTACTTCAATATGCATCTTTGTTTCTGGGTTTTTTCGATTTCGATATATGTTGTGCTTCTGTCTAAAATCTTTTCCTTATTTTTCTTGTTTGCTCATCAAAGGATGTTCCAATTGAAAATGTGTGTGATGTGTTCGTGATGATGGTTGGTTGGTGATGATTCCGTTTTCTTTTCTTCCAGTTTCAAAAGCAAAGTACGTAATCTGGAAAGAATGGAAAGTTGAAAGAATGACACCAATTAACACGATTTATAAAATAAACTACGTCTACTTATCCCGCACAGATATCCTAATGAATTAAAATGGACTGTCGTGCAAACTAGATCAAAATAATTTGTTTCTCAACCGATAAGCATTCCTTCAAAACTAATACGCAGTATCGGGAAATCCACATCACACAAATTGATTTAATAAAATTCGGGACATATGTTTCAAGAGCACG
>JARFOC010040117.1:0-24294 GCA_031763485.1 Osmoderma eremita | reverse complement strand
TCCACACAACTCCTTTTTACAATAATAAAGGATAATTTAACCACATCAATATAAACTTTCCAAAACTGCACTACCCTCACTGTCTATTCTATTTAAATAAAAAATATTTGTAATTTTACCGTTCCATTACACTATCCATGTTTCGGCACGGGTCGCGTAACACTGCTGGTTTGGGGTATCTCTAACTCTATGCAGAGACCCTATAACAGGTTATTCTCTTCTGGGGCATATGAGACCTGGTTTCTTAACGAGGTTTACACTCCTCCCCTCCTCCTTTTTCATCCTGGCTTGGGACAAGAATATGGCGGGGTTAAAAAAAGCCTCGCTTTGATATCATTATAAGTTAGGGGATAGTTATTAAAAATATGAATATTTTGTAGAACCAGAAGTTTCGATAGTATCCTTTGAAACTCCACCAGTACGAAAGTAATAACTGCCAAAATTAAACGACCGACTACTATAAAGAATTTATCACTTAAAAACATATTCTTACAACAGCCTTTTTTATTTATTAAAGCTGCTGCTCTGTAGAGACACAAATCACAATCACAATAGCAGCCACAAATCAAATGGTCGTTGGGTCCATGCAATCCTCATATATTACGCCCAAACAAGTAGGGTGCAGCTATTTTAATATTACAAACGAATGGAAGGGACCGTGAAAGGAACCATTATTGTCCTTTATTTTTAAATTAGAACTCATTAAAACTGAATATAATAGTGGTTCCCAGATATATTTTTCTTCAGAAATTCATATGTACTTGTTAAAATACAAAACAAATTAGCAGGGATATAATGTTTCTTTGTCTGTCCATACAATGAATTGGAAATATGGAAAACGTTTTAATAAATATGTGTATAACTCCCAGTTTTCGCTGTACATTTATATTTGTTATATATTTATAATCGTTAATACTGCCTAATTCTAGCTTTAGCCTAATCTAATATTTACGTAAAGATTGTTCTATCATGTCTATTTACCAATAAAGATGATATTAATATTACAAGGACATAGTAACACAGGAGAGCTAATCGTTTTAAATAATTAATCATTGAATTAGATAATTTTATTATCACCGAATGACATCATTACACATATACAAAAACATGCGTTACGCAAATCTAGATTCATATTTTATGGAACTTATATATACATGTATGGGCAGTGTAAATTATGCATAATATTTAAAAGTAATCCAATTTGTTACATGAATTACTACGATATCACAGTATAATTTAAAATATTACATACGTATACAATGCATGGTAAAATGTCATAGTTTGTGAGGTGAATGTTGATTATTTGAGTATGATGTATTTATTGTCCATATTTCCCAAATTTTATTGAAAATTACGAATTTTTATGAATGCTAGATAATGCTAACAAATAAGTAGTGCCTGATGCAAAAATTATATCGAACGATATTGTGTATCTCAGCCTTAAATAGGATACGTAATGCAAAAGTGTGACATGGACACGATAAATTAATAGTTACCTTAGATGCTACCTATATCAATTTATTTCTATATATGTACATTTTTACTTCTACAATTACTATTAAAAATGTTTTTAAATCATAGTAAGAAGTGAACTGATGGTCGTCCGCTCTATCGGAGTTGAATCACGTTGAAAAATATATTCGAGCCGAATAGTAGCATAACAAGTAGTAAATATTGGTAGTTTACGTTAAACAAATAGTGGGTGATCAAATAGCTTGAAATCAGTTCCCTAAAGTATTTCAAAATGAAAAGTATGGTTGGAGTAAATTCAGTGGCGGCTGGTGTGTAATGGCTGCCGGGCTGCAGCAGTGACTAAATTTTCAAAAGCTGTAACCAAAAGTAAAGTATATGCAAAAAACCAAATTAAATTTCGATTATGAATTAATTACAACAGCATTACATTATATTTTCAATTTAAATAATAAATAAATAACTTATTTTCATAATGCCACAGCATAGAACAAGTCTCATTTTACCATAAATGATTACATAGCTAAAACACACATATAGTTAAATAGGACATATTACTAACAAAATAGACAAACAAAAAATTATAAATATTACAGGGATCCTCACTAGGTTTAAGTCATATAATAATATATATATATATATATATATATAAACAAACACGTAGATAAAATATAGTATATAATAATAAATAATGAATTACCCGTCAAAACTGTATTGAAAAAGTTAGTCACTGTGTAAAAAGATTGATCCACCGGATACCTTTTTAATATCGTTTTAAATATATGAGCTGGCTGATCTCTTAGTTTCTAAGGTAAGTGATTAAATAATTGAATACATTGCCATACTACTTGCCTCTGTATTTTTGCCAAATGCGTCTGGAGTGGCAGCAACCACATATCAGCTTTACCTCTAGAGGTCTGTTCGTGGACACGTTCGAATTTGTTAAAGAAGTTATAATTTCTTTTTAACGAACCCAGCTGATTCCAGTATGTATAAACAAGACAAGGTAAGTATTTTACAATTTACAACTTACATGAGTCTCTACTTTTAACAACATTTAACACAACTTTTAACACAGACGTCTTTGATAGACTTTGAATATGGGAAGCCCAGGACAGATTACTGTCGATGAAGACACCAAGAAAACCTGCATTGTGTAGACAAGTAAGTAACGCACCCTCGTGCTCAATATTCAGGTCATTAAGCTGTTCGTTGAAGGGAAGAATGTGCGTCTTTTTGATGTTTAAGGTAAAGTTATTTTGTTCAAACTATTCATCCATAGTCCGGAAATTGGATTTAATTTAATTTATTTTTAAGATGCTCGCGTGTCCGTTTCCATATAATGCATGACGTATCATCCGTGTACAGTACCGCGAGCCCACTGACAACCTCCGGTAGGTCGTTGGCATACAATAAAATAGGCAATAGTCTAAGAGCGGAGCCCTGGGACACCCGGTGAAGTGTTGTTCTCCAAGGCGATGTAATTTGCATCCCAGTTGAATCCCGAGTCACGCCCCTGAAGCCCATCATCTCCAGCTTCTGGCGAAGTAAATCATGGTGAACGCTGTCGAAGGCTTTTGAGAGATCCAACAAAGCACAAAAGGTCAATCCTCAATTCAATTCCTTATTATTTTATTGCTGAGACCAGATGTAATTTCTTCTAGAAGTTGGAAAGTTGTATGTTCTGTAAACCTCTTCAAGAAATCATTTTGGAAAATGTGAAAAATGTTCTATTTTGATAAAAAGTCGACCATTCTGTTATACATCAGGACCTCAGGGATCTTTGAAATGGTACATACCAAAGATATTGGCCTATAATGATCAATTTATAATTGTTGATTTCAACATTTCAGGAAACACGCCGTTCCGAAGAGAAATGTTCACAATGTGGGCAAAAGGAACCACAAGCTGCTCCGAGCAGTACCTCGACAGCTAGATCGATATGTCGTCAACACCGGTTGCTTTTGTGTTATTTCAACTATAAATAACACTCACCACCTCTTTAGGATCAGTAAAATGTAACCACTATAGATTCCGGTATGTATCTTACATTTTTTAATTGTGGGTTATATCTTTTTTTTACGTTGATGAAGAAACTATAAAATGATTATTAATATACGCCCAAATGTGTACATCGTCGTTATAAATGTTTTTAAAGTCTTAAATTAAAAGGTTGTTTCTTAGAACGGCCCTGTAATTGATTTACTACCTCCCAATTTTATCCACTCATGGTTTTTGAGTTGCTTATATACTCTTTCTTTTAGCATCATTAATTTCTTTTTTCAGTTGTTCACAATAGGTTTTATAAATACATTTTTCTGTTAGGCCTTTCAGTACATCTTCATATAACTGCCTTTTTAAAATGCATTTGTTTTTTATTGTATCAGTAATCCATCTTTTCCTAGATGCATTTGATGTGTTAATTACTTTTTTGTTAACAAATTTGTTAACTGTGTTCTCTAGAATTCCTGCAAGCTCTTTATAACACACATTTACTTCAGGAATATGTAAAACAGGATTCCAGTCTATTTCCTGAAGTTCTTCTTTAATTAATTCTAGACTACCCTGTGTTATTTGCCCTAACCTTAATTTAGTAGTCTCTGCGCTTGTGTGTTTCCCACATTCGAAACTGATGATTTCGGCATGAGAATCCGACAGCGCGGAAGCAACCACGTCCCTCCTATGAGAATCTAGGTTGGTAAATATATGATCGATGACGGATTGTGAATTTTTAGTTATTCTGGTCGCAGTTCCGATTGACGAATGTAGGTTGTATGTTCTTAATTTGTCCAAGAAGACTTTTGCATTTATATCATTCTTACTTAAACCTATGTAGAAGTCACCACTCAATATTTCCAGTAGTATTGTGTGTAGTAATGCAATAAATGTGTAGAAGAACACTACCAGTCGGAGGTAGATGTTTATGACGATTATTTTTAATTTCAGAATCTTTATGGTACTACACTCTAGTATAGTTTCCTTATTTTTCTGTTTTAGGGACGTGAGCTCAACGTATTCAGTACTAAACCGTAGAAATATACAGGATCCTTCACGTATGCTGTTAATTCTAACATAAGAAGACGACGTTATAAAACCATCAATAACGAAAGGTTCATTAGGCTTTAGCCAGTGTTCTGTTAAGGCTATAGCATCAATCGGTGTACCTAAACTTTCAATAAAGATTTTCAAATCATTTGTTTTATTTCTTATACTTTGTATATTTTGGTGTAACAAAGTGCTCTGTACATGTTTTGATGTAATCATGTTTTTTATGGAAGTTACTCCCATTTTCCGATAATTTCTGAACTTAAATGGTCGAATTATAGTATTTACTATCCACAGATCTGGATCAAACATTCTATCATTCCTAAATATTTTCTTTAACTGAAATTTTAAAAGCAGCAATTTCCGCGTTTTTTATTTCCAATTTGTGGCAATTCAAAACTTCTATTTTATTTTCGGTTAAGTATGTTTTAACGTCATTTTCGGAGGTTGTTTTAAGAAGTTGTGAAGCAAATACCCATCGTGTGTTTTCGACACCAGAAATTGTTGTATTACTTCTACTTCTCCGAACCGTCTTTGTTTTGTTTATATTTTCTGTCTGTACTTCTTGTGTTGTGTTCCACAACGTGTGTTTCTACCGGCATATTTTTCGGTTTTCCGTTATTGACCTCCACTTGTTGACATTGTTTTTCTTCCTTTTTATTTTTTGAAGGATTTAAAACTCTCGCATAAGATTTTGTTTCCTTAGCGACATCTATTACAATATTCTTGGACCTCGTCATCTACGCGGTGATTTTTGCTTCCCTATGGATTGTTTCTAACTAACCTCTATTCGATTAATAAGAGAGTTCTGTTTCTCAATCTTCATAAACTGTTCATAAATCACACTTAATATTTTGTCAATTTTTTTAATCCAAATTAGCAACTTTCAGGTATAAATCACTCATTATAGAGTATTCGGTCTCGTTGGACATGCGTCACAAAACCACTTTAGGTACATTATCCTTGATCACTTAGAATAATTTTAATTCTGTAGGTTTAAAGGCACTACAGATATAGTGTACGAATTTATATTTACATTTTAGTTTGATTTTCTAGGTTTAATTTGCCCTTAATGCACGATATATTAACTCCGGCCGCCATGACACCGATTTCGATATATTCATATATTAAATCGCTTGCCCACATACAGCAATAACAGTATTACAGTGTCTCCGGGCGGAAATCTCTTAGACCTGATTGCCGAACGGCATGCTACTACGCTGCTTGGATACGGCGAACGGGGCTTTCGACATCTTAGCACCATTAGGTTGTTCTCCAACTCGCGATAAGCGTGCATCGTTTTAGTCAACGGCACTATGTTGTGTTACACAAATTCAATATAATAACAAGTTGTTACGTGGATATGGTTGTGAAAAAGAACATTGTTTTCAATGCTTGTTGTTTAAAGGTGAAGCTTCATGGAGTTTCAAGTGCGTAACAGATTTGGAGAGTATATTGAAAGACACCGTGAAAATAAAACCCATATTACGAACATCCTTAATCTCACGAATATCGGTCGAGTGAACATTGCCAATCAGGTAGGTAGTACTTATATACAATCAATTCAGAAACGTAATGAATAGGTAGAGAATACATATATTCTGTCAAAAATTATTGATTGTATACAAATTTGTGGAGAATTAAGCAATCCTGGAATGTTTATAGTGTAATTATTATATTTTTTTGTGCAGCCCTTATCCCTAAACACTCACGAGCCGCCACTGTTTAAGTTTCATTCGTTCATTAACGTCGGTCATTATTATAACCTTGACAATCTATTCATATTACAAAAATCTTAAAAAGTAGGGTTTCCCGAGTGTTTTTTTTTTGTGAAATTTTACAGAGTATGAGTACCACAATGACTTTAATGTACATACACAAAGTCTCCAGGGGGAATATCTCAGCAAGTAACTGGGTTTTTGAAAAAAAGGTCGATTTTATTTCACAAAGAGACATAATAAGTGATAATAAGCTATAATAGGTGATTTAAAGAATCAGATATCATCCACCTGTTGGGGGAATCCACCCATACACTCTGGTAAATATAGTAGGGATAGGTAAAGGGAATAAGGGAAGAGCATGTTTTTAGTTACAGTTATTTTTGCACTCATTCGGTTATACGACTTGATAATAGGAATCTAGGTATTCCCGAAACACCTGTCGTCCAGAATTAATTAATACTTTGTGCGGGAGGAGTAATCCGAACAGTGTGTTTATTTAACAATCGAGACTCTTTTACGAATCGCTGAGATACTTTGATCGATCGAACTTTTAGAGAACAAATGATCTTTATAGCTTCAACCGTTTAGCCGTAGGAGTGTCAACCCTAAAATTTTTAAATTGCACTAGGGGTTCAGTTAAACTTCACTTAAAAGTTTACGTAATTTACAATAAAAAAATTAATAACCTTTTCAAATCGATTCGCTTTTGAGGAATAACTTTTTAAAATATCTGGAATAAAAACGATAAACCAGGAAAGAGAAAAGAAATACGGTGTATATTGAAGAATCAAGACTTTTCTTTATAAAATCGCTGGGAAATGTAAATTGTTGGTTGAAGGAAGGTAACCAAAGAACTTCACATCTTCAACTCCTAGCCACAGGCGATGCAACACCAAAATTTTTTGATTACATTACGGTTTGAGGGATGCCTCATTTAGAAGCTTCTGCAGTATTCATTTCACTTTCATTTAGCGATTTTGTAAAAAAAGTCGTGGGTCTTAAATATGATGAGGATGTTTTGTTTTCCCACAGAGATCCTGTATGTTAACATACATACATACATAATACTTTTTATGAATTATATGCGTATATATTCATTCATATCAAATGAATTGTATTTGTATAATGTATAGATACTATTTTAAAAATAATTATTTTAAACACAATACGAGGTGTGTAAATTAAGCAATGAGACTGACAACGTAGCGTTTGATACGACAACACGGGAAGCACGGGACATGGAGGGGCGACAAGTAGACATTGTAATAGGCGTTCAGTGCAACTTTGAACTCGATCAAGTCATTTGGTTGTCCGTTGTCGTTTTTTCCGTGAACCCAGGTTTCGTACTGCGTTCTACAAATGAAAGACATTAATTTCGAGCAGCGGTGTGCTATCAGGTTTTGCTTTAGACTTGGGCAAAGTGCAACAGAAACTTTTGCAAAACTTCAGCAGGCCTATGGAGACAGTATTTTGTCAAAAGCCCAGGTTTTCGGTGGTATAAGGCATTTTTAGTAGGAAAAGAGTCGATGAGAGGTGAACCACGCAGCGGAAGGCCTTCAACAGCAAGAACCGATGGCAATGTCGACAAAATCCGCGATCTTGTGCGTTCAGATCGTCGGTTTACGGTTAGAATGATAGGGGAACAGTTGGATTTGTCTCACGCCACCGTTCATCAAGTTTTGAGCAATAAATTGGGAATGAGACAGATCTGCTCATCACACTGCTTGTCACACAGCAATTCCCATTAACGGTTTTTTGGCCTGGTAAAAATATTTCTGTGGCTCCTCAGCCTCCTTATTCACCTGACTTGAGTCATTGTGACTTTTTTCTCTACCAAAGCTTAAAAGCCGTTACATTTAAACGGCTGTAACCGACCAGCTAAAGACGATTCAAATATCCGCGTTTCAGCACTGCTATGAGGACTGTAAGAACCGCCTCTAACACTCTGTGGCTTCCCAACGGAGTTATTTTGAGGGAGACAACGTTCAACTGTAATTATATTCGAATAAAACTATTTAAAAATATAGGGCTCATTGCTTAATTTACACACCTCGTATATGACAAAGCCTTTCATATCATACGGTTGACACTGAGAACCCACGTATTCCAGAAAGACTTGTCCAGAATTAATCGACTTATTTTGAGGTAAGGATTGATCTGATATATTACTCCCTGGTCCTTGTAATCTTGACAAATATATTTTTTGTGTGAATAAAAAATTTTTGAAAATGCTCCGTTCGTCTACTTAATATCAAATTTATGAACTGTTATATATTCTCCTTACCAATACAGCAGCACGCAAATGTTTCATTCGTTCCCATATGTACATTAGTACCTACTGCTCATATCAATTTACTAATCACTTTATAAGTTTATTTTATTTTATTATTCCAAAGAATGTGCTCATACATTTTAAAAGAACAAGCAAGAATTACTAATAATGAATCGCTTCCCCTTACGAGTGTCAAAGTACAATATAAAAACGACACACGATTTAATAGGTGAATGTCCGTCGTATCATTCCGAATATTTGGAAGGTTTTGTGTATACTGATGCGTCGAGAGTGATAATATATGACCACGTCGACAACTTGCTGTGTAGAAACAATGCTCTATTAAATTTCAGACGGGGGTTGCGTCCAACGCTCCCGATGATTTATATCAGACGTAGCGGGGTTGTGTAATTGTAGTTGTGGCCGTGGGCGGTGGCATTTTGGCGGTACTCCTCCCAGGTGCGTTATCCGACCAGCGTAGGGTTCTCAGCAGCGTATTGCGAAAGTCTTCCGAGAAAAGACAATATATGTAGAAAGTAATTGCGTAATTGGTGACTTCGAGGAGATTCGCCAAAGCGCGGAATACCTACAACAAATGGAAATAGTAAGTTTGGCTGACACTACAAACAGTCTCTTGTACGGGACCACAACGAAATTATTTCTAGAAATATGACAGCTTAAATAACTAAGAAAATTATAAATGGAAAAAATTATGGAAACCATAAAATTAAATAATGAAGTAGAACTATAGGAGGTTATATTTTCTTTATCTGCAATATGGCGGAATTGTGAATCCGTAATCAAAATAGAATAAAAAAAGGTTATTGCGAAACCAAACCACGAAACAAGGGCGACTGGAATGTTACTGGTTTGTATTAGCTAAGACACTACTGCTTCGCGCGACTTCGTTTAGCTTTCGTACTGTTAGAGAGACAGCACGACACCGCAAGTAATCGAACAGAACAGAAGTGGTACAAAAAAGTTTCTTCGGGAGATATCAGCTTGACCGATGAGCACGATCTGGGAAACCAAAGATCATCAACAATGAGGATATTCAACAGGTTGTGGAGGAAAATTCTCGTATAACGTGAAAGCTACATTATACTAGAATTTTCAGGTTCAATCTGAGGGATGAAACCATTTGCTTGCACCTACATCGGCTAGGAAAGAGGTGGAAGTTAAGCAAATGGATGCCACATGAATTGTCAAATTATAACAAATCAAGTTGTCTTACCATTTGTTTGGCAAACATTTCACGCAATGATAATGAACTAATTCTTGGTCGACTGTTACCCTGCTACGAAAACTGGATATTGTACTAAAATTCTAGGTGTTGGTATGATTGTCGCCTACTGATTCGGTACCACAACACACTCCCAAAGTTTCCTGGCACCCAGGATTTTATTGTGGAATTTTATTGTGGACAGCAAAAGGAATTGTCCATTATTAGTTTTTGGAAAGTAGTCAAACCGTTACTGCTAACTTGTATTGTGAACATCTTCACCGAATACGAGCAGCACTCATCCAAAAACAGCCTTCTTTGATCAATCGAAAGCAAGAGGTATTCTTACAGAATTACATCATTACCGCATGAGTTACCCGACAAAAAATTTCTGAACTTCTCTCTTGACATTTCGCCAAGTGATTACCACCTTTTTGTTTTTTGATAACTGTATGAGACATAGAAAGTTCAAAACTTGAGTTGATGTAATAAATGCAGTCAATTTCTTGATTAAAAACCCATAGAGTTCTACAATACCCGCATACAAAGATTGGTGCCACGTTGGCAAAAGATCATTGAGTGTGATAGTAATTGTTTCGATGAATAATACTGTATTATTGTTTCTTAATAAATATTTATATTTTATTATCAAAAACCGCACGAACTTATTTGGTTACCCGATACATTTGAAAAGCTAATGTAATTGTTAATATTGGAATCTAATTCATTATTATTGTAAATTGGATTATGGATGAATTGTGGATACGATGGATGACAGTAACTTACTGGGGAATTTTTAATTTAAAAAATTAATTTAACTATTACGTTACTAAGGGCCCGTTTTACAATAACAGTATAAACACTGGAATAACTATTGCATGGAATAACTTATAGCAACTTACTCACTAACCCGACCTTTTTCTACGAATAAAGTTATATTAGATTTATTCAGTGTTTCTAAAACCGGCCCTAAGTTGCAATCCCCAGTAGAAACTACAAAGGAAAAGGTGTTATACATTGTATTTCTGGTTAAAGCCAAACCTCGGCGGATATGCTCTTCACAGATCCCTATTGGGATAACACTGTGTATACAGGCTGGTTTATTAGCTCTATGACATTCTGTGGCGTATGATAGCTAATGCGGTTCTTAGAATAAAAATGTTATATGAACACAGTCTTTTGTTTCAAAGTTATAGCGTCTTAAATATTTATATATATAGTTTATTTCATGAAATAGAACACAACATAAATGAACGGTCTTCAAAAATTATAGCATTTGTTCGAAATGTCTGGTATGCAAGCCTCACATTGACGATGCAAAGATTGTGTCGGACCATCACATCTGGATTGCGTATGTGACCAGCCCGTATTTGCATACTTTCGAGTAACTGTTAACGAGTAGCTATTTCTATTTGATATACACGATGCTTTATTCGCCAGACAAAATAATCCGGGGGATTTAAATCCGGGGATTGTAGTGGCCAGTGTATTGGCCATCCATCCGTTTGAAAATTATTGATCTACCTATCTCTATAAGCGGCTTATATACAGCTAATTTTGGCATCTACCGCGTCCCAATCTCCAAGCGGTTGGGTCTCTAAAATCATCTTCCTCCAATCCTCTCTTCCGCATAGCTTCATTAATTCCTTTTTCCCAACTCTTTTTGGATTTCCTTTTTTCCCTCTACTAGCAGGCTTCCATTTACAAATCTTTTGTGGTAGTCTGTGCTGGTCCATTCTTCTCATATGGCCATACCATAATAGTTGTTTCCGTTCATTTTACTGATTAATGTTGTGTTACTTGCATTATTTCTCTTATTCTTTCGTTTCCTTCGTTTCTTTCGTTGTCCAATAATGTTTTCTTACAACATCGTCTCCAATACATCACCTTTGTTGACGTTATTTTGTGTTCCGTCCTTCTATTCAACGTCCACACTTCACTTCCATAGGTAACACAACACAGCTTTCAATAAAAGACTGGATACCCGGGTTTTTGTTTTCTTGAAATCACCATTCCACAACACAGGGTGTACTTGTCTAGTTTTTACCTTTGTTATTTTATTCTGTATGTTTATTTCATTTCTACCATCGGAAGTTAATGTAATTCTTAGATATTTATACGGAATTGTCTTTTTTATCGCTTCATTTTCTACTACTAACTGTTTTACTTGTGTACCGATTACTATATACTCTGTCTTCTCCTTGTTGATCTCCAAACCCCATCTCACGTATCCTTCCCTCAGTTTCCTGAACATGTAATCGATGTTATCCCCGTGCTCGGCTAATACAACCTGATCGCCAGCGAACCCCAAACTATATACATGTTGTTCAGCGAGAAGCACAACCATGGGCATACATTTCCTTCTCTAATCCCTCGGTGCTGCATTCACATATATTTTAAATAATGTGGGTGGTATGCAGCATCCCTGTCACTTACCCTTATTTACAATGAGTTCGTCCGAGTAATTGTTTGCGACTTTCACTCTGCTTTTGTTGTTTTTGTATAGTTGTTTAACAGTGTTAACATAGTTTGTTTGTATTCCGTTGTCCTTCATTGCCTGCCATAATTGATTTATAGAAACATAGGCCTTTTTTAAATCTATAAATGTAAGATGTAGTTCAAAATATTGTCAACAGAAGATCTTCCAGGCCCAAAACCACTATGTTCCTCTGAGTCATTTACTTGTCGTCGTCCTCGCTGTGATGGTGCACCATCGTGCTGACACCACACATTTCCAACGATATTAATTGGTACATCATCAACTAAATCGAATAGTGGTTCCCAAAAAATTTCTGTACATTTTTCCATTTAAAATTGTACAAGTAACAAAAGGGACCACACCAAACGCTTATACTGAAGCGTTGAAATCGGCGGGCTCTAGTTGCATGGGCGATTTCCAGATACCATACGTGGTCATTGCTATTATTATTTACGTCATCTCTAGTAAGACGCGCTTCATCGTACCACAATTCGTGAGAAATAATGTCCCCATTTTGCGCTAGTTGCTGAAAAAGTGACAGAATACTAATCTTCGGGTTGTAAAGGTTGTACATTTTGCCGATGAAATAGATGTAATACCTCAAGCTTCAATACACGCGACACAAAATTTTCACTTGGGTGTAAATCGCTTGTTACGAAGGACTGCCGAAGTCAGCATCAATCACATTTTCTTCATCTTGCACGTTCAGTTCCTGAGTTCTTGAACTCTTCGAAATACCGCAGTAAAAATAATACGAACAGGTTGATATCTGTTTGGGTACCTGCACTGGTATTCTTTGTCTACTGCTCTAACGTTTCCATCACGAAACTCATATACAAAAAATATATCTGTATATCTGCATATTTTTCCGTTGTAAATGAATGTATATTCGAAACGTACCTATAATTCTGACACATGGAAACTTGTAACGTTTTAAACGCCGCCGAACTGTTTATCGTAATATTTACTGCAGTTCTTACCTACGCGTTTTAGTGCGAGAACACGGCCTTCCTAATTCATATAGACTCGATGGTATTTGCATTTTCACGCGCGCGACTTGTACCTCTTCTGCGAACCTCTATGATTAAGCTACGACGTCACGTTACCCCAATTGGGCCACTCGAGTCACGCGGTCGCGTTTCAGCGAATGATAATGCGCGACGTGTCAGATCGAGAATTGATTGGCTAAGGGCATCCGACTTCCGGCAATACGGCATACCTCGTTCCGAAGGGAGGAAAAAAAAGAATTGATAGACTTGCGTCAAGTGAGCACGGTTAAGACAGGTGTCCGCTCTAGTGCGTAGGGGCGGAAGGCCATTGAATGTGTGTCTGAAGAGTCAGCATAATTTACCATAGGTCATGTAACGAATAAGTTCGAGTCCGTGGGGATCAAATTATTACAGTCTGGAAATATATCCGGGTTATTGGGAGTTGCTGTTCTTCTGGGAGATTCTAAACCCCAAGGGCGTTTTGCCGTTCTCTAACCGCACCATTCGAACCAGCCGAACACCGAAACCGAGACTGGAGACGCCTTGGCCCCAGAAAGATAAGTGGTTTCTTTTCGTTTTGCACACGTATGTTCGCGAAATACTTCGACATCCTGTGATTAATATAAACTATAAAGACCGCATTCATTAATCGCCATCTTGACGACCCTACGAAATTACGTTTTCCCAAGACAATTTAAAATTTGCATAAGTAATGTAAATTAATGTGCAAATTTTTAACTGAATTTAACGTTTCGGATTAGTTCTTGTTATAATTTTAAATCATATATTTTAGTAATTCAGATATTTTTCACTACTAGCGTAATCTCGACAAATTTCAAGCCGTGTGAGGCATTCTCACACCTTTGCATATTTTAACAACTTCTACTTGATAACTATCTTTTAAGTGATTTTATTGAAATGTATACCACGTGTGACGTTAATCCACTTTATAACAGAATAACGTGTGAATTACCAGGATTTCTATAATCAATGTAAGGAAATTCGGATACCCGATCTTCTGAATATAAACAGCTGCTTCTTGTTAAGCGGTGCATATGAAGGTCAATGAACTCAAGCCGTGCATCTACAGGTCGCAGATCGTAATCACTAGCGATTTTCTTTCCTTCCGTTATGTAAATTATCATATAGACTTTGTGTAACTCTAATTAAGCATTTACTAGTTTAGTCAAGATGACTGTTTATTTTATTCCGTCTGTCAACATTTCACCGATCCCGGTATATAACTTAACCCCCCCCCCCTCTCCTCCTCCTTCCTTGTTGGGGATTTATGTATGTTTATTGTTGTACTATTTCACATATTACCTGTGTCACCTAATGTGGGTCAGACCGATTTGTTGTGTTTATTAATGCAAATAAATATCATCCACTTTGTTTTGAATTATCAATGTTATCCTATATGTACCGAACTTGTATTTCCAGTACTGATGTAAAGCACGGTGGCGCCTACCCTTAAGTCGTTTGAATTAGATGAAGTTTCCCACCCCATCTCTGCAAAGCTAGCGGCTAGCCAGCACCTCTGGACAAACAGCTTTGAAGTAAGTAGCGTATTTTAAATGACGAAATATTCTGGTGAGGAGCAGAATCGGCGCCGTAGGTTTATTTATTTTGAAACAAGTAGGCCTAGCAAACTCTGATAACATGGGAGGAACAATTTCTGTTCTCATCACATCCACCTAATGATAGCAATGATTATGATAATTGAGAGGCATATAACTCCGTAACTAAGGCAAATGGCAAATTGTTTCATGAAATAAACCATATATTTTATATCTCTACGACGCTATAACCAAAAGGAAAAGGAAGATTCTTAGAATAGGATAAGCTTTCATCTGCCGAAATTTGTCATAGAGCTTACACGTCTCCTTGTATATTTAGAATTAATTTGTATATTTGTTACATTCGCATTAATTAATACAATTTTCCTGGGATCTATTTATAATTTGTACGATATTAGCATTAAATTGAAAACTTACTTGGTATGCGTATAAACGTAAATTATCATCAGATAAAGTAACGTTCAATATAACCATCGGCGAGACGCAAATTAAAAATAGTATGCTTGTAGAACCCAACAATAATACCAGCCTTCTTTCTTCAGCGAACTTACGAGGATCTTCCTCACCGGAAGCCGTTCTACACAAGGTCATTCTTCGCCGTCGCTCACACGATCTTCTATATACAATAAGTATTCTAACGTTGAGTGCTGCGAGTAGAACTGTAGGGATTACTTTAAATATTAGCTCCAGTATCACTGTATATATGCTGAAAATTGGATGATTTACTAGGGTGGCGACGTCTTGGCGACTATAAATTATGGCTTCTAAAGCATGAGCGCGGCAGAGGATTATTTCACTTCGGAATGCTGCAGGTAAATAAAAAAGAAATGTAGCCGCCGGAATAAGAAGCACAACTCGATGCGGAGAGCCCAATATAGGTCGAGCATGTCCTGGATGGCAAACGCTTACATATCGTTCTAGTGTTAGTGCTAACAGCATCAGAACACCGACGCCAAGGCATCCATTACCAAGAAATAGTTCTAGATGGGTATGATAGAAGGCGAGTACACGATTGTTCCAGTGACCAGATTCTCGGTGAATCAATACCCTCCATGCGAATGGCAAAGCGAATAGTATCGCCAACAAAGCTGCTGCCGAGTAGCCTGAAAAGTAAAAAAAAGGAAATTATAGGTTCATGTTTAATTTTATTTACTCAAAAAAGAAAGAGAGCTGAGCAATTTGGTGTCAAAATAAAATGTAATTTCTTTCATTATTAGGGATAAGTAATGTAAAAATTAGCATACCCTGAGATCATTTACGCTTGGGGAATCTTATTTTACACGAATACCCTATCTTGTGGGCGATTGTCACTGATTCATTTTAAAACAAGCTAACCTATAAATAAGAGCTCACAATTCATTTTTTAAAGTAGATGTACACAAAACTTTGGCAACAGAGTCATGACGCACGGTAACTTAGATACACTAGAAGCTCGCTTTATATGATTTTATTTTAAAATAGTTACTTTACCCCCTCCCTGGAAATATTCTTGCGACGCCCACGGTTTCTTACAAGAAAACATTCCTCAGAAATCTCAGAATTGAATAAAACTACAGGTTTGTAGATCCAGTGGCGGTATATTCAACATCATTTTGCATTTCGTTCATCAAACGGCTCTAAGGGGTAATATCGACCGCTAAATTGTGGGTGTTTTTCGTTAATAAATTGGTAACAAAACTAAAACAAAAAACACCTTTACCACCTTAATGAGTGAAGAACTCTAGATACATATTTTGGCAACTAAGTTGCTATCCTCAGTAGAATCTACAAAGGAAGACAATGTTAAACGTAGTTTCCTGCAATATATGCTCCGCACACAACACTACACTAAAGTTTACGTCTAACTTTATTTTCCTTTAAAGATTCTACTGAGGATGACAACTTATTTGCCGAAATACGTATCTAGAGTTCTTCATACATTAAAGTGATAAGGGTTTTTTTATTTTAGTTTTACTATAGCCACCGTTTTTTACTATGTTATAAATTGATAGTTCTATATAATTATTGATGTATACGGCCATACGGCATTCTAAGTAATATGCCACGCTATCGAAATATTTGCTCGTTGTTGGCGCCAGTTATCGTTATCTTTATCGTTTACTTTGTTTGGGTCTCTTTGCGTGTATATCTGTATTTGTTACTACTTTTCTGTCATTTTCATTCTATTAATTGTTTTCAAAATTACTTAGATTAATTTCTGTTACCTGAAGGTAAGTTAGCAATATACAGTAATACGAGGACGGTACTCTTTTCGCGGAGCCTGTTAGATCTGTGATATTTTGACACAACTTTTCTTTGACATTTTAAGCAGTGCACACAATTTTACACAAGCATATCATGGTACCCAGGCTTTGTGCCTGTGGGATTTCCCACAATTTAACTCCAGCTCAAAAAGAAAACTGTGTGGCATTGTGGAGTTCTACACTGGATCGCTTCGACAATGGATCATGGAACATCATTTGGTGTACATCATTGCAGGTGATGCGACGTGGGTATACTGCTACGATCCCGAAAGAAGGCAACAGTCGACAGTTCGGATCTTCTCTGGAAGAACGTATCGGTTGCAACAAAAGGTGTTCGTGAAAAATGCCGAAACAAAAAGATGGTCGCCATGTTTTTTGGAATTACTAGATATGTTTCTACTGTAGCACTGGAGGATCGTCGTACTGTTAACACTGAATGGTACACTACAGTTTGTTTGCCTTAAGTTCTTGGATTATCTTGCATCAAGATAACATTCCGACGCACACTGCTGCTTGTACGACTGAGTATTTGAATGCCCAAAACATTAAAGTAATGGGTCACTTGCCGTATTTCTTCTTATTTTCTTCGTATAATTAGTGATGTACTAATACAAATACTAATTATAGGTTAGGGAAGGTTAGCTGTTAGAACCATCAACATCCACCGAAGTCACTTCGGTGTCACCAACAACTATAAATATGTATGTGCTATTATGATACGATTTATTTTTTCAATAAAATTTTAGACAATTTCTTTGTGAAATTAATAAAATAGTATAAAAAGAACGAGTGTCATAAGACAGGTCGAGTGCGTAAGTGTTTTATGACACGAGTTCTTGTTTTTCTAATTTGCCTCCTTTTTTGACATATAATAATTCCAAAATTTGGTAATTTCGTGCCAGTTGTTAATATCCTATGACATTTGTTGTCAATTTTCTATTAAAATTTTAGACTCATTAAATGCAAAATGAATGATAATTTATTATGTCGCCTATCCGAAATTATAGAAATTATATCTGATGTAGCTATGATTTGTAATTATTTGATGTTTAATCCACTGCGTTTTGCACTTGACATTCTGTGGCGTTTGAAATTTCAATTGACCACTGTTGAAAAACTAAATTATATTATATTATGGCACACTGTGCTCTAGTGTGATATTTACGCACTGCTTTCGATGCGTGCGATGTGTTAATATGAGAGTATCTACCAGATTAGAAAAAAAATTACATATGGTGTATTATTTGACACTAATACATATTTTCATTGGACAAATTAATATACTTGATGTAGTTCAATATTCAGTTTGTTTTAATTTACGCAGTTTATCTTAGTTACATATTCAGCTTCATCCCAACAACCTTTCGATCAATAACTATAAAATCAACCATAAAATATGAATCCAAATACAAAAGAAAGGTCTTGAAGGAAAGGTTGCAGTGATGCAGCTGAACATTATGTAATTGAACTTTATGGTTTTGAATTTTGAATTAAGTTCATCTAAGAACTGATTCAAGTTATATGAATTTGTATCAAATATGGCGAAAACATCATCTATGCCATATTTGATACAAATTCCTATAACTTGAATCAGTTCTTAGATATGAATTTGTATCAAATATGGCGAAAACATCATCTATGCCATATTTGAAACAAATTCCTATAACTTGAATCAGTTCTTAGATGAACCTAATTCAAATTTCAAAACCATAAAGTTTACACTAGAAAAGGAAAATAATAATGAATTTTCATTCTTAGATACTCTAGTAATTAGAAATTAGGATAGGTTAGAAATCGACGTATCCCGGAAGAAAACCAATGTAAACAGATTCATAACGGCAGATTCAAATCATTGCTTTCAGCACAAAGTAGCTAGCTTTAATTTTCTAGTTTATCACTTATTAAGTTTTCCGCTGACAAAGGACAGATGTAAAACAGATTAAATTACATCACATAAACCGCTGGTTTTCAGAAGGATATGATAAACAATCTCGTGAAAAAAAAACATAAACATAAATTCTTAGAATAAATTGTACAGCAAGTGTAAACATATCCACAATCCACAAGTGAATTTTTATGGTTCAGTGAGCGTGACGAAGTACGCTTAATGAAACGGAACGATTTGGTAGCATATGCAGACATAGATTATAAGCCGAAAGGTAATGTTATTCAAGTGGTGTTCTGTGTGGTGCATATTACTCAGAGTACTACGTCTAACATTATTTTCCTCTATAGATGCTGCCGAGGATGGCAACTAAGCAAACTAAGTTGCGATCCTCAGCAGAATCTACGAAGGAAGATAATGTTAGACGTCGCACTCTGGAAGATTTCAGTGTTATTCAACTGGTGTTCTGTGTGGTGTAGAGCAGGAGTAGCACATTGGAAGGAGAAAACTAGGAACAGGAAAATCTGGTGGAAGATAGCAGAAAAACTTTGAACGGAGGAAGGGAACTGATCCATTCCAAGTGGAAAAAGGATCTAGAAAGCTTCGGCGGCGTGACCCCACATGGGGTGTTAAGCCATTATATATATATATATATATACATATATATATATATATATACATGTGTTTCAGTAAAGAACATTTGTTGATTTGTTTTGTGAAGGTATAACCTTACGCTGTTACCATCAAGCAATAATTAGGAATTTGGAATTTTCTAATAATAATAATAATAAATATATCCAACAAAAATACTCCCAATTATAGGAAAACAAAAATTAACATAGGTAATATACATTTAAAGAAAATACATAAACTAAAAATACTCAGAACAAAAAAATATGTATGTACGAGGTGTGTAAATTAAGTAATTAAGTAGCGTTTAATATGGCAACACGGGAAGCACGGGACATGGAGGGGCGACAAGTGGAAAGTATAATACGCGTTCAGTGCCAGTTTGAACCCGATCAAGTCATTTGGTTGTCCGTTGTGGTTTTTTCCATAAACTCGGTTTTCGTAGTGCGTTCTACAAATGAAAGGACATTAATTTCGAGCAACGGTGTGGTATCAGGATTTGCTTCAGACTTGGGCAAAGTGCAACAGAAACTTTTGCAAAACTTTAGCAGGCCTACGGAGACAGTGTTTTGTCAAAGGCCCAGGCTTTTCCGTAGTTTAAGGCATTTTCAGAAGGAAGAGAGTCGATGGTAGATGAGCCACGTAGCGGAAGGCCTTCAATTGCAAGAACCGATGGCAATGTCGACAAAATCCGCGATCTTGTGTGTTCAGATCGTCGGTTGACGGTCAGAATGGTCGGCGAACAATTGAATTTGTCTCACGCCACCGTTCATTAAGTTTTGACCAATGACTTGGGAATCAGAAAGATCTGTTCGAAAATGGTTCCAAAAAACCCTTCGCAGGAACAAAAGGACATCAGGAGAGAAAGATGCCTTTTTTGGAATCGATTGAAGATAATGAAAATATTTTGGAACGTGTGATTACTGGTGATGAGAGTTTGGTGTTCGAGTATGACACGGAAACAAAACGCCAGAGCATGGAATGGCACACTTCGGGCTCTCCAAAGGCCAAGAAAGCAAGAATGAGCATATCAAAGATCAAGAGCATGTTGCTTTGTTTCTTTGATAGCCAGGGAATCGTTCACAATGAGTTCGTGCCTCAAGGTCAGACAGTTAATCAAAATATTTACCAAGAGGTTCTCGAAAGACTCCGAAAAAGGGTCATGCGTGTGAGACCAAACATCAAGAACGATTGGATCCTGCATCATGACAATGCACCTAATCACACAGCAATTTCCACAAGCGGTTTTTCTGGCCAGTAGAAATATTTCTGTGGCTCCCCAGCCTCCTTATTCACCTGACTTGAGTTCTTATGACTTTTTCCTCTTTCCAAGATTGAAAATTCATCTGAAGGGACATCATTTTGCGACACTCGAAAACATTCAAACGGCTGTAACCGACCAGCTAAACGCAATCCGAATATTCAAGTTTCAGCACTGCTATGAGGAATTGAAGAACCGTCTCCAACGATGTGTGACTTCCCAAGGGAGTTATTTTGAGGGAGACAACGTTCGATTGTAATTATATTCAAATAAAAATATTTAAAAATAGCAGTCTCATTACTTAATTACACACTTTGTATTATTGATATATAGCTAATTCTATTTGATAAATATATCAGAAAACAGTATGCTAGCACTGCGGCAGATAACTGTTACCGGTGCTCTCCGGAGTACGTTCGTTCCTGCAACAGTAAGGCGAAATTTAGAACAATATGTAGCATATGTCCACGGGACGCAGAAATTCATCGCAGAGAGTAAAAATTCGCAATCCACCTTATTGTGCACAAAATTAAATGCAAACTTCGCACAGTGGTAATTTCTCCTAAAGCTATTGAATGAAACGTAACTTACTCGATTGCCTAAATATGAGTTCAAAAATGAGAGTACAGTTAGGGAAAACCATACGATGTCAATTTGGATAAAAGTGTTTCATGGCAGATGGTATCAAATGCAAGAGACAGATCCATATAAATAACATCAACTTGGCATCATCTATCTAGGCTTTTGGATATATATTGAGATATACTGCATAGGTTTGTTACCGTTGAGCGCCCACGAATGAAGCCGTGTTGTCTGGGAGAAAGAAATGATTGAAGATTGGAATAAATATAACCCTGAAGGACCTGTTCAAAAACTTTAGTGAAATTCGATAACAGAGGAATAGGACCAAAATTTCTTAAAAGGGACTTGTCGCCCTTGTTACGCACAGGACAAACTACAGCACGTTTGGGAAGAGAAATGTTACTGATGTGCGTTAAAGGATGAGCAAAGATATACCTACAGTCATGAGCAAAAAAACGGGGTATCATGTAATCACCAGCCGTTTGTTCGACAGCTGAGACAAAATCAGAATAACTTCATTATCACTTACCAGAGAGAAACTAATAGATAGTAAGTCATCTTTCTATCTATGTACAATAAAACAAAACTAAACCTGGACGATACGCAGTGAACGTGTATAAACAACAATGTAACATTATAAACAATTTGGTATTGTACTGTAACAAAAAAACGTATCACCATGTTCATTAACAATTTTATTAATAGTTTTAAAGATGTGCTTACCCGAAATTTTTGTAATTTTATTGTAAACAATAAACATATATCACAACGTACATTTACTATTGCCCACTCATTTTAATTAAAATATACCCAGTATATATAAATATATACAGGTGTAAATAAAAGTTATAGTTACACATCCAACCAAAGATTACTCGCGGATATATTTGAATGCCTTTGTAACGAACGGTACAAGTATGCTTGATTTTTTCTTTTGAGATACATTCACGATACATTTAAAAAAGTCTTTTTTAAGGCGTATCCTTTGGGTTGGTTTGGAATGCTGATAACCAATTCAAGGATCTGCCGTTTTGGTTAAACGATCAGGTTTGCTAGTTGTCTATTACTATTACGTAACCGATATACAGGCTGAGCTCAATACCCAGTACCCAACCAAATATACAGTGACGCTCATTTGAAATCGTACGTCTCCACTTCATTATTAAATCTATTATTAAATATTATACTGTTATTTACAAATGTGAGTTTCATTTATCGATAGGCTGACGAACTGAATTTTAAGCCAACCTTTGCGTTTTTACCCCCTTTTGTCAGCGAATTGGCACCATTAGGCTCTTGGCGTTAGTTATTTAATTTAGTTTGCTTCGGTAAATTGTACCGAGCCTTGCCGCTCATTAAACCGAACCCCTAAGAACTTTATTAAGCTTACCCAATCCACTTCATTGAGTTTAGCCCACAAGCAAACTGCTCGCCACCAGTAGACAGAAGCTACCACAGTCTAGGGGTTACGAGGTAGGCTGTCTGGTAGCCACCACCCCAGCCGCTTTAGGATCGTTCCTCCCACTCTCCAACCACAAGACGGCCAGCGTCCGAGCCGAAGCTCTACCCAATTCTTTGCCATCAGCCGTGATGTCTGTTACCCAGAATCCTGGGATAGGATCGCTCACGACTGGCTAGGGTTGCCACCTAGGGTTCGTAGACAACCCACCTGTTTTGGGCGGTCCTAAGTCCTTATAAAGCAAAAGTGTAAGAAATGCAATTTAATCGGACATTTTACCAACAAGTGCAGAATAAAATCAACACATAGTGTACAATTATTGGAGAATCTGACTACTTCCGATGGGGATAGTGAAATATTAGAAATCAGGAACTTTAATGCAGTATTGAAACCCTGGACAGTTAAACTAGGAATACAAAACAAGGAGGTTACGTTTAAAATTGACAGTGGAGCAGATGAAACAATAATTACAACAGATACTTTCAAGAAACTAAAAGAGTGTGGATTGCGAAAAACAATAACTAAGTTATACGGACCTGGTTTAGATACCGAGGAACTAAAAGTGCTTGGAGAAATCAAAGTGACAATAAAGTGGGAAGATAAAGACGCATGAATAAGAATGTTTGTAGTACACTCAACCTGGGCAGACCAGCACTGGAAAAACTACAGATATTACAATGGGGAAAGATAAAGCAATAGGGTAAATAACATAAAATGGAACATTGCTAACCAAGAAAGAAGTATCCGAGGAATATACAAATTTATTCGATGGCGTTGAAAATAAAAATTATAGTATAGAATAGTGAACCATATGCCGTATGTACTCCAAGGAGGATTCCATTTCATATATTGGGAGCAGTGAGAAGAGAGCTAGTGCAATTGAAGAAGAATGAAGTTATTTCTGAGGTGAACGAAGCCACGGAATGGTGCTCACCCATGGTGGTAGTGCATAAACCAAATGGTAAAGTAAGAATTTGTACTGATTTTACTCATCTCAACAAATACGTTATTGGAGAAAGATTTCAATTACCTTCAGTGGAAGACTTTGGTCAGGTTACAAAATCCTAAATATTTTTCAAAGTTAGACTGCTCGTCAGGATTCTGGCAACTCCAACTGGCGGAACAAAGCAAGAAACTGACGATTTCAAAAACTCGTTTTGGTAGATATATGTATAAAAGACCACCATTCGGAATATCCAGCGCCTCCGAAGTATTCCAGAGAACATTGAGCAATTTATTGGAAAGCATACAGGCAGTGGTAGTTCATGCATATGATATTCTAATAACAGGATGTTCAAAAGGAGAGCATAAGAAACATCAAAAATGCCAAAAACAATTAACCGTAAAAATGCCGTCTTTAATGCTTGTACCCCTTTCATTGGTTTTGCTAGTATGGTGATTCCAGCAATAAACCATGCACCGATAATGGCATTTTTACGGTTAATTGTTTTTGGCATTT
>JARFOC010040071.1:0-24320 GCA_031763485.1 Osmoderma eremita | reverse complement strand
GCTCTTGAAACATATGTCCCGAATTTTATTAAATTAATTTGTGCGGTGTGGATTTTCCCGATACTGTGTATTAGTTAACAAGGAATGAACTAGAAAATTAATGCTACTTTGTGCTGAAAGCAATGATTTGAATCTGCCATTATGAATCTGTTTTTCTACAGGTATACGTCGATTTCTAACCTATACTTATTTCTAATTATTATATTATATCTAAGAATGGAAGATCATTATTATTCTCCTTTTCTAGTATAAACTTTATAGTATTGAATCTTGACTTAAGCTCATCTAAGAAGTGGTTCAAGTCATAAGAAATTGTGTCAACTAACCCAAACACCCGGAAAGTATTTGGAAGTCATTTTAAATTCAATTTCAAACTTAGTCACAGGTAAATTGGCGATAAATGGGGATAAACTATTACCCATTACTGTGCTATGCTGCTGTTCGTAGAACTTGTTTTCTATCTGAAAATAGTTCTGCAACATGCATAGCCTGGTCAATCTGATGTATTCATCAGTTTTACTATTGTCCAAATTATTTTTTCACTAATAGACCTTCCAAATATTTCTGAGATCGGTACCGAAGGAAATAATGAACTAACATCAAACGAAACTAAAATCTCATCCGTCTTTCAATCCATGATTCTTGATTTTGTTTATAAACCCTAGAGCTAGCTTTCTTGTTTGACGGGTAAGTTTTTAAATTGATTTACTAACCATTTGGACACCGGGTAAATCGGTGAGTTAATACCGACACAATTGATTTCATCGAGTTACCTGACTTGTAAATTTTGGGTAGACAGTACATTCTCGGCATTACTGGGTTAAACACATTTAACATAAATTTAAGGGCAGAAGTTACCAATTCTGGACAATTCTTGAGTACTTGCTTTTATTTGACCAATCATTCTTGGAAGAGTGTTTTTCTTTAATTGTACATAAGGACCATTTACAATCATTTTATTATCTCCACTGTAATAATCTTCTTTGCCCAGAATTACTAACTTGTTGCCTATATGCTTTTAAGTAGAAGCAGTTTTTCTACTGAGGATGGTAACTTAGTTGCTGAAATACGTATTTAGAGTTCTTCGCTCTTCGAGGTGGTAAGGGTACTTTTATTTTTACTAGTTCAAGGCCCGTATCCTATTATTTTATAATAAAGCAATACTCATTTGGATTTTGTTGAAGTTGTTTCCTTAATCTTTACGTCACTCTATGGTTTCGTCCCTACGAACTGTTGACAAAAATAGCTTTTGCCAATATCACCTAGGATGATGGCAATTATGTTGATAATAAAGCGGATAGATTGAAATTTTATTTCACGAAATATTTTATTATTTGAAGCTTCTACTTCTATTGTAGAGGAACTCAAAGTCGAACTTTCTATGATGAAATTTAACCAATAACATATGTATGTCGGCGGAACGGCGTTAGAGAAATGAAGAAGACGCCTCGCGAATATATTAATACCGAGAGAAAAGAAAAGGAGGAGCGAGGAAATCTTTTGACGTTGGTTATCTACTTACGTCTTATATCTCGAGATTAGGAATCAGAGACGGAAGGCAGAGACCTGGATAGTTATATATTTCAATTTTATATTCATGAAAAGGAATGAATTTCGAATTGCTTCCGTCGATATTTTTCTTTACCCCCTAAGATTATTCTTTACGGATTTAGCGCCGTCAATACTAGATTGGATTGCGGGCGCCTCGACTAGAAAGTGGTCGTGCGTGAGAACGTTGGGCGCCGCCCCCTTTCACTCCCCGAACCAAATGAAATTGGAAATTGATACATTACCACAAATTCTTTCCGCCGTGGAAATTTAACTTTATTAAACTATTAACTTATTCAGGTGCGCCAAGCTTATTCTGGAACCGGCAAATTGATTTTTTCGCCATATATTACGAACAGCCGACCGTGTAAACTTGCCTCAGCGTCAAGTACGTACGTGGGCGTAGGTAAGTAGGTCTAATAATAACGGTAATCTGTCTTCGGGACGCTTAATTGAGATTTTAAAAGTGATACGCGACGAAGTTTGAAAGTTAAATTGAAAATCCGCTGAATTAAAACTGATCTGGTTGATATGTTCGCCAAAGTTCGCAGTTTCTCTTCTTATATTAATCCCGTTTTGGGCATCTCATGGAATATCTCTCCCGATCCGAACTTAACTTACTATTTCGAATCGCATGGTCGTATAAGGCTCAACGGGAGAAAATATCACCTATTTTCATAATGTCACAAGCTATAGATATTCATGTTCTGCCTTATCCATCTTGAAACATGTATGAACTGATGTCAATGGACTCTACATGCTTTAGTTCCTCAGCTACCATCGATTAAAATATCTTCCAAACAATAAAGAACTATACATTTCGTTTTTAGAGAAAATTGTAAGGGCGCTTCTTCTGCTTTGACCTAAAATTTTTATTGATGCCAAAATGACACGTAAATTTCCAAGGTCAATTATTTGACCATTAAAGGTAAAATGCATCTGGGCGCCAAAACATAAACAAATCCCAATTGGCTTGATTAATTTTCTGCAGCACCTGAACTGATGTTATATTTACAAAAGAAATGATTTGATTTTCTTGCACCGGCTAGCAAGAAAACAATGCTTGACGATATGACTTGAAATAACAGAAGAATAAAATTGTAAAAGAGCTACTTACTTTACAAGATTCGGCTTCTAATAACTTTCGGTTTTATTTCAGTAGTCTTAAAGCGATGTAGGTTGTAGTATTTTTCAACTTTCGGGTTACTGCAGTGTAAACCAGCAGTTGTCTGTTTGGGCCAGTTTGGTTTCTTACATCTCCATCGCCTCATTAAGTAATCAAGTAAGTAAGTACATCTCCATTCTTCTCTACTTGGAGAGGAGGTAATGAAGAATGTGTCGAACATGTGTCGTACGCACATCATGTCAGTTGGTATTCCCAGCATGCCGTGCGAGCTAACCGTATCCAGCAGCTTATTTGCCAAGAACACATGAGTACGCGACGATTGATTCGCTATGTGCCAGAAACGAAATGTTGTTAATCTAACCTCCCTTTCCAAAGCAATATGCTCCCGCAATTGCAATGCTCGCTATCCTTTGTATGATGTAAGTTTTGCTGTGACCATAGCTTGTTGCGCTTTCCGCCACCAGGCGATTACCCCATAAGTGCTGGTTAGGTATAGTATGCCACATACAACCAGTGGATTAGTATTGGAGATAACCCCAATAATTTATACATACCATGCGACAAGACCATATGTATAGCCTTGCCTTGGGATACCTCTTCCAGATGCGGATTGCAGGTTAGTGTCTTGTCAAATATAACGCCTAGATATTTTAGATTTTCTGCAAATTACCTTGAATGGTTCACTAGGAACTTTCCTCTTGCTGGTGAACGCTACTATCGTAGTTTTGTGCGAATTGATGCATGCTGTACCATCAACAAAAGGCTACAGATGGTACAGATAGCTACAAATGAGATCAATTATCTGCTGACGGGTTATGAAGATTTCATTCTCGCCTGACCCTTTTAATAGGATGACAGTGTCATCCGCATATGCCAGTGGATTCACCACATAAACTGCGAGGATTTCTTATACGTTTCACTCCTATTTAAAGATGGTAACTTTTCGATAATGTATGCATATTTACGCTGCTCCTGAATTATAAGGCCCTCACCATTGTCAGTTGCCCTTATATAGCCCTCACTTTTATATTTATCGGTTCAGTATACTAAAATCTACTGTTCGGATTACTACCTTCATTCCCTCTACCTATCCCTAACATATGTACAACCTTCTCCCACACCCCGAACGCAAAAATTCTTAGAACTATCACCCGAGTGTTCTCAAGTGTATGCTTTTATTATTCCAATAAATCCATCAGTACGGAAAATGACAAGAGCGCTTCCTCCCGATTAAGAAGGTTTTTATTCTTTTTAATATAAATGGATTCATAAGCATCTATCTCGCGCGTCGAAGTTATCGATTCCATTAGTTTTAAATTATCTATATTTACATTATGTCCGGTTTTTTACCATATATTCCGCAACGCCACATATCTGCTCTCCCATGTCGGTAGTGCGAGGTATGTTCCTCATACCTACTTCCAATAGACCTCTTTGTCTGTCCAATCTACACTTTCTCACAATCTCCACACGTAATTTTATAAATTCCCGACTTTTGGTTCATTTTGCTGTTTGTCTTTAGGATTTCATAAAAGGTTACGAAGTGTGTTCGACGATTTATAACCGATTTTCTTTACTAAAATCTAGAATTCATAAACTTCAAAAATTCTATTATTCCATGTTTTTATATTTCACCGTAACAAGGACATATTATTATACATGCAAGACACAAAATCTAAATTATTCATCTTACCCTGTCGACCCGGAGTTCCTCGATTTATCTCTCGCTTAATTGTCGTCGACGTACCCTTATTAAGTAGAGCAGACACGAATTTTCATGTTCCACTTGCGTCCGCCGTCTCCGCGTCCAAATAAAAATGTAAAACGCTTCATATCTGTTACAAGAAAGACACGTCCGATAATTTAATGCCCCACGATGATAATATAATACAATGACAAAGTGGTGATCGCGGTGACAGTGATATATCATCCGTCGAGGAGATGAATGTAAATTCTCATAAATCTAAAATAAAAATGACGTTTTTAGTAAGCCGTCCGTTGCTACGCTTAATTCCGCCGTTTTTAAATTCCCCGGCGAAATACCATTAGGGGCGGACGAGTTGAAAATGCTCGCTCAAATTATCCCGAACGCTTAACGCCTCTCCGAGATAACCGGAATTATGATCTCCTTGATTTTCGCCCGTTTGCAATCATTAATATCCATAGGAATCGACGATTTAGGGTCGAAGTCTAATTTTCTTTTTTATCTGAAAGTATTTCTAAGTAATCCGTATTTTTGCCGTGGAAACATGGTCATAATGACCGGATATAATCTTACATTTATTTTGTGTCACTGTCAGATTATTTTAATTAGATAATGGTAATCATATTACAAAGAATACCAAACAACCCAAGATTTCTTTTTTCTTCTAAATTTGCACATTGAATTGTTCCATAATCAGGTTCAATTGTTATTCTCCAATACATTCCAATACATACTTAGAATAAATAATTATAATGCGAATTGTTAAAGGATATAAAATACATAGAAAATATTTTATTTTTGACTACCTACCATTATCGTACTATACACGAACAAATCTCCATAGTTCTTTATCGTTTTCATGGCTCTTTGTTTATGATCTTGATGTTTCAAAAATTCAATGTCTTAGTTTTCGAAAAACAGTTTTTGTGAAATTCTCCACGCGAAGTCTTTCCCTGCAACTATACATACCGTGCTTTTCTTGTAACGTTACACATAGGTATTTCCTACAGGTAAGGTTTGGGAACATAGTAGGCAACCAGCTATACGTTAACGCGTCGCCAGTGTAGATCTACGGCCAGTAATATTAATTAATTATCTCTGGCTAGCACGTTTTGCTATAATTTATTTTTTCTAACGAAAACTTTCCAGCATACCATGAAAATTTTACATCTACCATGAAACACGAAACATAATAAAATTTGGTACGGAAATATTATTTGTGTTGGCAAAACAGTGCTATGAAAAATCTGCAAAATTTTAACTTGTTATGAATAAATTATTTTACTCTAACGATTAATTAATCACCTATCACTTATTCCTACAGCTTGGACCAGATGGATATAGCAAGGCATGTCAAAGTCAGAGATTTGGGAATACAGTTCGCCTCCAGTTCACAGAACATATTGTGGCCGTATGTAATGCTGCCTCTCGTAACTTTGGATTTGTGATACGAGCTTGTCGAAATTTTTCTGATTTCACTGCTCTTAAAACTCTTTTTTATAGTATGGTACGTAGCAAGCTCGAATATGCTGCTGTAGTATGGTATCCGATACGTACATACCAATGCCTTGAGTTAGAGAGAGCGTAAAAGGGATTTTTGAAATACCTTTCTTTTAAGATTACCCGCACTTATCCTTCACGTGGAACAGATTACGATGGCTTGTTACATATCCATAACATGGATCCTCTGGCTCATAGGAGATACGTCTCTAGCGCCAATTGCTTGATTAAACCAATCAATAATAAGATTGACTCTTCCTCTTTGCTTGGTCAGGTCGATTTTTTTTTGTCCTAGACCTGGCGCACGACACTTTAACACATTCCTGATTCCCAAATCGAAAACTAATGCTCTTGTAAAAGCACCAATAACACATATGGCTAGGAACGCTAATAAGCTTTTTGAGAATCCGTGGGCAATAACTCGCCACTAACTTTATTGTCAGGGTGCTCACATGTATAATTTTTTTGTGTTATTTATGTATAAATATGGTGTAACGTAATTATTTTTTGTATATTATCCTGTAAATAGATTTTTTTTGATCTGTTGGGTAATAAAGTTTATTATTATTATTATTAATTAAGACAAACAAAACAACTTCGTATCAGGTATTGTGCATGAGGATTTGTACGAGGTCAATACCTAATAGGTTAATGGAAAGGAAATTTAGTATTTTTCAAACATCTTGAAAATTGTATATCGTTGACAACTAAATCAAAAGTACTACCAAAATCCACAATAAAAAATTTAGGTTGTCATTAAAAAAAAAAACGATGGCGTCATAACATGAAAAACAAATGACAAGAAACTGAAAATAGGCTTAAAATAGTTGCTGAAGTTAAAATCGCTATTACGGAATTATTGAATTTATGCCTTACTTAATTTCCATGGTGTAAGTGTATAAATATATGTGCGTGTATTCGCATAAAAGAAATAGAAAAAAAGAGGTTTCCATAAATAATTTCACCAGTTTAAAACACGGCCCATATATTACGGCGACCATCAGGAAAAGTACGTTTAGGCCGCGGGGGCATTCGCCCAAATAAAGACGGAACCCATTCGATGTTTAATGATTCGGAATAAGAAATATCTTTCCCCTATATACTGTGTACAGTTTTTCGCTATATAAGCAGTCCTAATCAGGATGATATATGCGACACATTTCATTATAGCTCATATATTCTATTTTGGTTCGGTAAATTTGGATTCCGCCGCTATAAACGCCGCAACATATGCAACAAATTTTGTTTGAGCCACGAAAATTTGTTACAATGGATGAAAGAGGGGCTTTACTTACGCTAACGTGAGCACGGAAAAAATATTTATTTATCTCTAAGCTTGTGCGAAATATAAGACAACGCACTTTATCTGTGTGAGAAATTTTTTTCTTCCCCGGACATTCTTTAACCTATAATTATTCGTAGGTTTATTACATTGTAGTTTTTCCATATAACTTCAACTGTAGATCATCTTCAAAAAATTCTTTGGGAATATGAAGTCCTGAAGTAGCACCTTACATAGAGGTTTCTTTCATTATGGAAAGAAATAATAATCGATAAGTCCAATAGCAGGCGACTTAGGTGAATAAAGGACTGATTCTAATTCTAACTCAATTCGCTTGGAACATTCCAGATCGCTGTTTGATGAGCGCTTGCTGCAGTAGGCTGGACAATAGATTTTAATAATATTCTGTTTCCATTTGGCAGGTAGTCCACCAAAATTGTTCCATCGCAATCTCAAAACACACTAATCATTACTTTACCAATAGATGGGACAGAACATACCTTAAGCAGATGTCCTTCTACTGGCTGGTTGCTATTCGTTGCTAAAATAAGTAAACCTAACGAGCTAACAGTTCTTGAAGTTGACAAGTGTCAGATCTATGCAGTTGTTGCTCTAGTGCCAACAAGCGAGGTACCCAACGAGCTGGAACCTTGGTCGCTCCTAAATGATCGTGCACTAACCTTACGAATAGTTAGTTATTCGTCTGTTAGTATTGTTTACTGCAGTGTTCGGCCGTCCGCTAATTTTCTGTCCTTGGCGTTGTCACTCCAGTTCTTTATGTGTTTGTCTCTTAAATCCGTCAGCACTGCTTCTCTACATCTTTTTCTTGGTCTTCCTCTTTTTTCCTTGTAGTCTGGCACCCTTCAGGCTATTTCTTTTACTTTTCTATCTTCCGACATTCTCTCCATGTGACCCAGCCACCGCATTCTTCTAGCTTTTACTATCATGTCAATCTTAAGTTCTTTGTAGATATCGTATAGTTCACTATTTGTTCTTCTAATATATCCTTCTTCTGTTTTCTTTCCTCCAACTATTCTCCTTATAATTTTCCTTTCCCATCTCAATAATACTTCTTGTGTGCAAGTATACAGCACCCATGTCTCGCAACCATACAGCTCTGTGTACTTCAGTATCGTCTTGGTGACCTGATTAGGTGATACATAGCTCCGGTATACCTGTTTGCCTTCATTCTTGCTTCAATTTCTATTGCTTCTTCACATCTGCTTGTTGTGTGTGCGTCTATTTCCAACTGTGCTCTTGTGTGTTACTTGTAGCCCTGCTTTATGTGTTGTGTCCACCATTCTTCTCACTACTTCCCTCAGTTCCCCTTATTATGGCCACGTCATCCGCGTAACTTACTATTTGATGGCTTCTATACATGATATGTCCCTCTTTGATCATCTGACCTTCTCTGACAATGCCCTCCAATACCATATTAAACAATAGAGCCGACAGGGGTTCCCCTTGTCTAAGTCCTGCTTTAATCTCAAACTCTTCTGTGGGCTTTCCGTTGACCCTTACATTGCTCGTAGGTTTTCTTAATGTCATATTTATTAGTCTCGCCAACTTCGAAGGTATGTCAAATTTTCGCATTATAATGATGTCTAAGTCTAAATCGATCAACTCAACGATGAACAGCACTTTCCGATTCTGCAAACTCGTCCAATATTCCACTTATTCGTTAAACGATCTCTGGTGTTATAAAGAGGGTGTTATAACACCAGAGAATGAAAGTAATAACTCTTTGAGAATTTACAGCGTCTTCAATAGAGGCTAAATTAACACTTAAAAGCAGTTCTATTTAACCTTCCTAAGGCCTTTATTTCAATTAATATTTCTTTTATTTCTGAAAAAAGGGGAATTCGCGGGGTATTGAGCGACTGGCTCATTTCGTTTCCGGAAAATAGAAAGATTGTTGTTGAAATGGAAGGCGCTAGGTTGGATGAATTCAGTACAGATATTGGACCCTGCAGGAAGGCGTCCTGGATCCCCCCCCCCCATTTTTTTACTATATACCCTAAACATGTATGTAAATGCATGTGATAACCATCTGCGGAATTCCTTGATTTAATACGAGAAATATGCATTTTTGCATAAAATATTACTCATATTCCCATTTCTTCTGAAAATTTTCTGAAGTTTCACCAATGTCCACTTGAAATTTGATAGACTACATTATTTCGATTTAATAGTGGAGTTTTTTTTTTAATTTTTTTCAAAAACACATGTATTTTTGGATGGCGGAGCTCTAAGCATGTTATATTTTTTTTAAAGAGTATTTATATTGATTGTATATCGGTTCCATGAAAGGTATGGCAATAAATTTGAGGGAATTGACACCTTTAATCGCATAAGTGCTTATCTCGTTTCGAGTCAAAAAAAGTTGTTCTGCTTCTAATCCCTGAATTAATGAGATGTTTTGGGTAACCATTATTTATAATAGTCTCCGTGGTAAGTTAGATTATCCTTCACAAACACTGAACTAGAAAATAAAACAGCTTTGTCAACAAGAGATATTAAAGTATGAATCTGCTCTATACCAATTAGTGTATAAGGTATTATCCTTTCTGAGGATGATAAGGTATAAATGCTTATATTTTGTAGTTGTTTAAACATCAACTGTCATTTTTTCATGATTAACTTGATATATTAAAATAATTTCAAAAAATCTCACTTTTTAAAAATACTTTAAAATAGCTTGGAAATTAATGGCTTTAGGTATAGAGAGTGCTTAATAAAAATTAAAGTAACCATATTATTCTTTCTTTTTATGATATAAAATACAGGGTGATCCATTTAAAATAATTGAGAAAATAATGTATTTGAGTTTTAACTCGGCCTGTATTCAGTTCTGACAATTTAGAAAAAAAAATTCGCTTTGCTATAAAAGTGGGCCAATATAGAAAACCTATGCTTGTAAAAGAAAAATTTCAGACTGTCATTTGCAGCTTACAAGACCTCGAACTCACAGTGATTTGCAACTTCTGAAGCACGCTGTATAATGCACTGAAATTGTATATTTAGGGAGAGAAGGATGAGCTTAATCTAAATCTGAAATAATATATAGGGTGTTCCATTAAGAAAACGCATATTTAGTTCATCCTGGTGATATGGAACAGTCTGTATATATGAAAATAATTTTAAAATGTTAAGTTTAAGACTGTCTACAATTTTCGTAAATAACTTTTTTTGATATCTTGTATGATAACGGATATATCGAGCTTTGCCACACTAATTCCTCACCCAGTATATCTAATTATCCTTACTAATTATCAAAAAAAAAATTATTATTTTATTTTTCTGGGGTGAACTGAAATCTATCATGGTAAGAACTGAAAGCTTCATGAGTAGTTTGACTATACTTCTTCGTTAGGATTAAGAATGTACTGTCTACATAACGTTGATAAAGAAGTGGGGAAACTGGAAGGGTGGATAATACAGTATTTTCCAATTGTTGTAGGACTAATTCAGCTAAGCAGGGGAAAGGAGGATTGGATAGCTGTGCCAAAAGATTGTTTGTAAACTTTATCACCGAATGAAAAACATTTTAGATCAAAACACAACATAATCAATTTTAAGAAGTTGCTTTGGGATATGGTTGGGAAATATTCCCATTTATCTTTAGCAGTCTCGAGGGCTAAAGAGATTAAATTTGTTGACTAATTCAAAAGAGAACAAGAAAAGAAAACAAATAGATTGTGTAACGACAATGCGGAGGATGTTGGCGAGATTATATGTAGGTGAATTCACAAAGCTGATAGGTTGTCAATTTCAGATTTATTTCTTAATACTCCGATAGAATTTGGTTGGGTCATTTTTGATATTCGAGTAGTCGGAGCTATCACCAAGTAGAAGGTAAGTAAGAAGAACAATTTTATTGCCTTGATTAGAAACCAAAACAATCAAGTATGTGTTTTGTTTTAAGAACATATGGGTTTTATTTGATATCAGAAAGATTTTTTGTTTAATTTGATATTGCTAGGACCTTTGGTATTAAAGTTCTCATATACAGGTTGTCTTATAAAAAAAGCTGAGTCCGTACCGCTTTTATTTATCGGCCGATTTTAATAATTGAAACGGAAACGGCTGGATGTAGGCTATAAAATGAGCTGATAAAATTATTTATAGCCCTTAAGGGTTTTATGGTTTTAGGGACAATTTTTTTAATTACACTATACTTTTTTTACGATTCTGAAAACAACAATGCGTCACAAGCATACCTTTACATAGGGAAAATTTCAAAAAAAGTAGCAAAATAATTATTTAGTCGTGTGTAAAAATACTACTAGCATTACAAACAAATGGCGAGCACCAAGCCGGAATCTAAATACATTTCGGTGCTACAATGTGATACCTTTGTAAATCAAGTTGAAAAATCAAATGTCTCACGATCTGTCAAGTTGATTTTTTTCTAAAATGAACGAAGAGCGTTTAGATACGCTTGGGGTATATTTTTAATGCGATAATAATACATACTGAGCTGCAAAACTCAAGCAGAGATCATCCAAGTCGATCAAAATTTGAACGATCAAATTTACGGATATATGGCGCTTTGAATAACGCTTGGTGCTCGTCATTTGTTTCCAATGCTAGTGCTATTTTTACACACGACAAAATAATTATTTTATTACTTTTTTAAAATTTTTCTTATGTAAAGGTATACTTGTGATACATTGTTATTTTCAGGAAAAATTTCCCCATTAGAAACATAAAAAGACGTATAGTCTGATTTTTTAAATAAAATTACCTTAAAACCTTAAAACGCTTAAAACGCCTAAGCTCTGGTGTGTCCTAGCTGCACAAGTTGTTTCACAATGCTATCGATTGTCCTTTCCTCTTGGGAAGGCTGAATTTTTGCGTCCCGCGAATGTCTGCCCGCAGTGTTAGCACCTTCTACCTGCCTCATGCTCACACAAATTTGTTATTGAAAGCACCTATTTACTTTGTTTGCAGTTCTTACAATCGATTTTGCACTGACTGCGACATTTTCAATTGCTCAGTAAGCCAATTGCTTGACTGTGTATAGAGCTTTTGCTGGTTTGGTCGGATGCGTACTTGGGTGGTGCAGCGCGTAATCCGAACAGTGTGTTTATCGTGCTGCCCCACAGTCCTTGCTATCTTTATTTATATTATAATTGAATGGTACTATTATTGCGATGTTGGCTACTTGAAATGTTGTAAGTAATATGTTCAGCACATTAGCTGTATTAATCGCTGCCATTATGCTAAACTGTAAATTTACACTACACGAAAAAATGCTTCGGAAATATTATTTGAAGCGGCCACCTTATGTATGCATTACGATAATGGTGTATGTGCTAGAATACCTGTACTTTTAGTTAATGGATACACATCAGGTTATAGTGAAGTATTTCTTAGAAACGTTATCGAAATAATTAATATTTATATATTTATAACAGCAATCAATGACAATACATTTGCTATGCACAGAATATATTGATATTATAACAACATTGCCGACAATGCGGTGGACATAGGTACATTTTTCCAACATGCCTACCTGTTGGGCGGGGGTTTGGACCTGCTTCTATGTTTATTTTTCATTATTATAAGTATACCTTTAGTGGTCCTTTTTGTTATTAGCATTTAACTTTAATTTTATATTAGACTTAAGATATAGTATTCTTTATATATAGTTATCATTTAATTGTATTTCCATCTAGTGGGAAAATTAAATTATAATTTATTTATTTATTTATATCAAAATCTAGTGTGCACTAGGTTCCAATTTTGGACCATTTGCTCTTTATTATGCGTGAAGCTATAAGGTTACTAAAAACTTTTACCCCTTTCTGCTGGATACTGTACGATATATTGAATATTCCACGCATATAAAGTAATATTTTCAACTCCCCAAACGCGAATGAATACCAACATCAGTAAAATTGATTACGCGGAAATGATTCAACGATTTGTTTGCGGAATTCCTCTGTTCCGTCGCTTTTAATAAACAGAACCGGTACGCTGTTCCCGCACTTTTGTATGGTATAATTAATATCAAACAAAACGAGCCGTACACACAGGCGAAATTAATTAAACTATTTCGACAGATTAAATCCTGGGAGTACGTGTAATATACGTACGACTGATTTGTATAGGCAAATATAGGTTTTCACATATGCGAATTGGATAAAAGTAGATGATGGTGTACGTGACAAATATATATATATAGAGTTTTCGTGATGTAGTGGACAGTTTTGTTGTGGGCCGAAGTGTAATGTTGTTGTTGATGTATTTGTGCAAACTTTTTGGATGATATATTATATGCGAAGATATTCTTAATATGACCTATGAATAAATAATTGATTTGATTATTGAAAAATAGAATAAATAGGATACTACTATTTAATGAATAGTGACGCTTTTACCTATTATATACCGTTGCAAACAATATAACCGTTACCTCAGGGCTAGGCTTCCTATCTTCTTATTACCATGACCCTTTCTTCACAAAACAAAACTTTGGAATAATATAAAATTGTGTATGGTTTTTTTAAAAATAAAACAATACACAAACAAATAAATAACAGTACAAAATATTTTATTGGGGCCGCACAAGATTTAATTAAGTTTCTATATGTGACTTTACGCGCGTCCTCTATAGACAACTAGCTATTTAACCCTTGACAGGAAGATATCCTTTATATTTGACTAAATCTCTCAACCAAGATAAGACGTGTTCTACACTGTAGCATTATAGAAATAAACTATTTTTTTATTTATAAATCTCTCAACCGATACTAGGTCTGTTCGATTTGACCAACGCGTTATCCAGCTAAACGCATGCACAAGCGCATTAGTTATTTATGTTCGAAAATAAATCTTATCGACAAGGAAATAATTACTGCGCTTCGGCATGCATTTGGCTGCATGCCGCTTTGGCAACACTGAACAAACCTACTATCTACCATTACTAAATTAATCTATAAACCAGGCTAAATATAGGCGATTTGACAAGTAAGTGCTCGGCTTATTTACTACCACCACTGTTCTTAACTATAATGGCTGTTAATACTAAATACCAGTGGATCTAAACACAAGGTACCAGACTGTTGACAAGGTTAAAGTCACGAGGTTGCTACCTAATGACGGCACTATTGTTAGAATTTTCGCTGCTTTGACCGCATTGTCGTGATCGCGATATTCTGTGACACCAACTGTTGAATTTTAATGAATTTTCTCGGGATGCAGGCTCGTACTCGGCTCGGTATCAGTGAAAATAATTGTGAAACGAATTTTCAGATATAAATGAAATTTGAGCAGAAGAGTACGTTTTACGCGGACAACGGTTATCTTCAACTATTTCCGACGACCACCTCCAATTTCTGCTCTCTGATTGGCCAATTGCCCATTAGTGACCTTTCCGTACAAACCTAACTGATTAACTTCACTAACTTAATGAATTTACTTTTTAATTTCCTTTCTAAATATAATTTTGACTAATCATTCAAATTATTCCGTACTTGCTTTGTGAAAACACTGTATGTTATTTAGATAGGTGCTGTTTAATTTGTCAAAGGCTCGGTTTAATTGAAAAAGATAAATACCTGTAACACACAAGTCTGATATGTTGTTAGAGAATAATATGGTGCTTGCTGTGTTTGTTAAATTTAAATGGAATCACGTTTGGGATTACACTTGATTGGAGTTTGCAGATATATGTATGTATGAATGCGTATAAATTGTATAGAAGCATGGATAGGGTTAAGGCATAGGTTTCTAATTAATAAATAATTCTGATGCCTAGGCTAATTATTTGGAATTATTTTGAATGAAAATATTGGCATTTGTGGTGACTTCAATATTACTCAGTTCTTCAATGTCAATTCTATTGATTCAAAAGTTCTAGTTAATAGTGAATTTATGCTTTTTTTAAACGATAATCAAATCGACAATATATTTAATTCTTAAGGTAGATCACTAGACTCAGTGCTGACTAATGTAACCAATTTGCAACTAAATATTGACGACTCTCTTTAGTAATCCAAGATAGTTTCCATCCTGCCCTTACGTTTATGTACATACAATTATATTTGCGCTCACACGTCATTACTGCCACCTAACTATATTGGGTTATACAACGCCTTGTGTGGTATTGACTGGTCATTCCAGTGCTTGCACAATTCTAGAGATGCGTTTCTTAAATTTGCAAGATTGAGGAAAGCCGTAAAAGAACATGCTGCTTTACTATATAAATGCTAGGTTCATATAACGGAAAACCAAATTAACCCATAACCAGTGAGGTTGAGTATCAGACTCCGACAGTTGTTTTATTCGCTATAACTACCTTGTGGATTAAGTGGCAAAAACGCACACCTATGTACCTTTAGTTCGTATACATGAGACTTATTTGTCACGGTGGTTCCAGTTTTACACGAAACTTGTGTTAGTTTGCTTGTGCTTTTGTACGTCAGGGAGTCTCGCTGACTCCACCTCATTGTTAACGTAAGTTTTTGTGATTAGAAATGTTAATGTTTGTTTTTACATTTATGATATTTTAGATGAATCTACGTGCTAGTATTTCAAAAGACACTGTTAGATTTAACGATAAAGACTATGAAAGTACGCTTCTAAGATGGTATAATGAACTGGACTCCGGTGCGTGGGATGTAGAAGACGGCAGTGATATTGCGAGTGACCACGAAAGCGGTAGCGAGCAATCTGCGAATTCTGACGAACAGTTAGTACTTGATGATGATTGAACGCAGCAGTCACTTTCAAGTGCAAGTAGCCACAACGATTCGACTACAGAAAGAACATACTTTTATAGAAAAAATCGATATAAATGGTCCTCATGGAGAAATATGCGACCACCCAACCATAATATAGTTGTTACGCTAACTGGACTAAAAGGTGAAGCTCGAAGTTTAGGACGTGAAGCATATCCAGTTAAAATTTGAAACCTTTTGTTTACTGAAGTAATAATAGGCATTATGGTAAGTTAAGGGATATATTAAGTATTGAAGTAGGATCAAAGGAAGAAAAAAGATTAGTTATCATTTTCAATTGATTTTTGGACGAACAAAAATTGGAACAAATGGGTCAAAAATACAACGACCTAACGCGAATGGATTTGAAGAATACCAGCAATGATGAAATACGAGCAATCTTTGGACTACTTGTATAAAGAGCCATATTTAAATCTAACGATGAAGATATTGACGCCTTCTTCGCCACCGATGGAACGGGAAGAGAAATCTTCAGATGTGTCATGAGTAGAAAAAGGTTTTCTGTTTTGTTGGTGAACCTTAGGTTTGACGACAACGCAAAAAATATTTATACCTGGTGCCAACATATGCGTAGATGAAATGCTTGTTGGCTTTAGAGGGAAATATAGATTTCGGATGTATATCCAGAATAAACCTCGAAAATATGGAATCAAAATTATGATTGCGACGGACGCTAGAAACCATTCCGATTGTAATGCATGTGTTTATACGTGAAAAAACTCGGACGGAATTGATCTCTGTAATGTAAATAAAAAGCTCAACAAACCCACACAATCTGTCACACAACTAGTAAAGCCACTGTATGGAACAAGCACAAATGTCACATTCGACAACTGGCTTTCTTCGGTGGAGTTGGTTGAAGAACTCAAATCAAATGGTTTGACTTATGTTGGTACGTTAGGGAAGTCAAAACGAGAGAAAGCACCAGAATTTTTCGCAAATTACAAAAGGCAAGTGGATTCAACTCTATATAGTGTTACTAAAATTATGACACTCGTTTCCCACGTTTCGAAAAAAGATAAATCTGTCATTTTATTATCATCTACGCATCATTGTCGAACTACTGATCCTGATAGCAATAAGCCAAAAATAATTACATATTATAATTTATCTAAAAGCGGCGTGGTTACTTTGGATGAGAAGACTACAATGTACAGTTCATCAAGAAAGACCAGACGTTGGCCAATGGGAATTTTTTAAAACTTCTTCACATAAGTACGGTCAATTCATTTGTATTATATATCTATTATAAAAATAACTCGTCCGTGTCTAGATTTATGTTTATGAAGCAGCTAGCTAAAGAACTAACTATTCCCTATATGCAAGAAAGATTTGAAAACACAAAGATCAGCATTGACGTCAGAAATTCAATCGGGTGCATTCTTCGAATAGATACCCCAACAAGAAGACAAATTGGATGTTCGGAAGTATTGTCATTTGTGCTCATCCAAGATCCATAGAAAAACGTAATTTTTATGCGCAAGATGCAAAAAAAGACAATATGTTTATCTTGCAGTCGTAAACTATGCCTAAAATGCCTTGAACATTACGAGTGTAACTGAATTTTGTTTTTGCATGTATGTATTTTTGAAGGAATGTTATTTCTTTTGTGTAGCAATGAAATCATTTGTTATTGCGTTTGACCATTTATTTTGTTCCTTCCTGATATGAAAACCCCATATTTTTTGCAAAATAAAACGTTGTCTTTTATATTTCAAAATATTTCCGGTAATTAGCAAAATTATATAGTTTTTCAGGCTTCTGGGATTTTTCATCAAATTTTGATATTCATATTAAAATTTGTAACTAAGTAAACATAAATACTTTAATACTCCAGATTATGCCATAATATTGAAATTAAACAGATACTAATTCGTATTCAAAAAAAAAACTGAGGGACTCCACCTCACACTCCACGTGACAAAAGTCGCACGGGCTAAGGATAATCCAAAATGCTTATTGTCTTTCATACGAACCAAAGGCGGAGCTAAGCCTGTCTACCACTATTCGGGGTGTTTCTGGTGAAACACATAATATGCCGTCAACCAACGTCGAAGTATTCCATAACTTCTTTAACTCTGTGTATTCCTGCTCACAAGATGCACCTGCGACACCGGTGAGTATTGCTGACTCCGCGTTAATGAATCTTAGATCTGTTTCCGAATCAGATATTCTACACGTATTGAGATGTTTTAAGCGTTCGTCCACTTTGTGATGATAATATACCTAGCTTTATACTAAAGGATTGCTCTTCTGTCCTAGCTAAGCCGCTGGGTTATATTTTTAATCTGTCCGTATCGGCTGCCATTTGCCCTGACTCTTGGAAAGTTGTAAAACCTATACCAGGCCACAAAAAAGGAGACACCTCTGCAATCGATAACCATGGAACCCATTGCAATTATTAATAATTTTGATAAAGCCTTCGAAATTTCGATTTTACTTATTTTGATAATTGAGTAACGGAAGATAAAAAGAAAAAAGAGAATAGATAAATACAAGTAGTCATAAAAAAGGTATAAGTAAAAATTGTAGTTACAGATACTGGACATTTTCTTAAATATTTTCGCAAATATCTTTTTTCATATGATTTTTTCCATTTATTATCATTTCTGGCTGTTCTATTTGTTTTGTCCATATGTTCATTACTCTTTGCTTTCTTTCTTCCGACTTTGCGACACAATATTTAATTTTTTTTTCTATTCTGAGTCTACCGGCTTTTCTCCTGCTGTTTAAACCATCAACATACATTTTTGTACGTATTTTTTATTGCTTGTATTAGTTATTCTAAGACTTACATTTCCTCTAGGCATTTCCAAATTATATTCCTCGTTATTAAATCGAAGGCTGCTCTTAGATCAACAAATGCAAGTATGAGCATCCCTCCTTCGTTCTTTCTATTATATTTATCAATACATAAATGTTATTGGTCTGTCTCTGCCTGGAAACTACTCGCGTCTCCCCCAATTCCTCCTGTGCCTCTGGCATATTATTTGTAGCGGCCACCTTATTAACGCGTCACGATAATGATGTACGTGTTAGCATACTTGTACTTTTAGTTAATAGATATAAATGTAAACTGTTTCGATATTTTCACAAAAAAAAATTAAAATTACAGATCATAGATAATGGAACTGAAACTATTTCGGTGTTCAAATCTCAGAGGTACAGCACACTATCAACCGCTACGCCAAACCTTCCCGAAACTCGTACGAAATTAATCCCAATTCTGTATAGAGATACTATTTGCAAGGACAATACCAATCCTGGGAACACAGAGATAACGTCACAAACGCAGACAGGCAGCACTGGCCGGTTGTATGTATGTAGTCGACATTCGAGCGGACAGCGAACAGAACGAGAAGTCCATTCAGTGTTTTATCGCTGCAATTTAACGGCGGAATACAATTGTCGCGCCTTCATTTTTTCCCGTTTTATGAAATCGATTCTCGGGCCCGCATAAATCATGTCGGGGTTTTAATTTCTCCGGGCCTACCCGTCGTCATTCCGCACAGACCAATATCCTAGTTTCCCAGCTCCACCCTCATATCCCGGACAGTATCGTTACGCGGTCAATCCTAAAACAGTTTTAACGGTCGGCCGTCCCTTTTCGGCCTTTTCGAACAACGATGGGATTTTTGCATTTCATCCGGCGGCCGGCGGCGAAACAATTTATCTTCATTTGTCATGTTATTACTGCGAAAATGATACTAATTAAAGTCTGGTAGAATTCTGTTGGAGTTTTATTCTGACTGGGTCCGTATGTTATTCACTTTAAATGGTTTAGTAGAGATAGTACATTGTAGGCACTTTCTGGTTAAAATACTTTTTACAAATTTAGCTTTCGCGCTCTTTTGTTTGAAATTTTTTAACTTCTGATAAACTTTTGTTTTATGTTTCAAAAACTATACCTTAATTACCTAATAAGAAAAGTATATTGTCTTGAAATAAGAAATCACTAATTTTCTTATTCGTATAAAGATCTATATGCCAATGAATTACAAAAACTGCTGTATACTTTCCAATAAGGTCCGAAGGTACAGGATAATTTTTTAGCTTTAGCAATTTTGGCAAGGAGTCTCATTGCCGGACTTATATATGCTGTCAGCAATTGCAAAGATGTTTGATCCGTTAGCCCTTTTCGCATCCATCACTGTGAATGCAAAATTATTAATGCAAAGGGTATGAGAATTGAATATTGTCTGGGATGAAGGAATGTTGGTGTGCCTTCAAGAATTAAAGCTGATACGGGCGGAGTTTTATAAGCAAATATGTCGTATAAAAGACATACAAATACCGGGTCATTTATTATTGGACGAACCAACAGTTATCGAGATTCATAGTTTTCCAGATGCAACGTGAAAGTTCTCGCTCAATCAAACATTTCTTCCGAGGCACTATATCAGTGGAGTTGTCGCTTGAATTAACGTATTTCCCGTCAGAGTCGACTGTCGACTTTTGCATTTTCTGCAAATCAGTATGAGGCGTTGACAGTTGACTGTGGCAGGAACTACGTTAATTCAAGGGACAACCTCACTGATATAGTGTTTCGGCGCTCCACCCTATTGGAGTTAACAACAAAGAAGTTATGCAGAGTAGAACCCCTCTGTTTGTCATTTACGCTAAAACTATGGTCGGTATATCCCAATGTATTGGGAAGTAAATACTTCAGTTGAAGCCCACTGAAGTAGCTTTTCCACTACCACCGTTACGGAACGAAACGAATTATTGATATTCAGACTTGCATCAACTGCAGAGAGTCATTGCATATTGCAGATGATTTTGCCACAATTTAAGACATCCCAACAATCAAAGAGTAAAGCATTTGACTGCAGTGGAATTAAGGAAACGAATAGAATCGATCGTGTACTCATTTCAAGCAGAAACATTGTCCAAACCCACCAAGCAATTAAGCAATAGCCAAACCTTTTTAGGAACCTTACATAAATGCAATTTTATATGCTTTTATTTCCTATTTTACAACTGAGGTGTCAAATTCTTCAAAGTTTCAGGTTCTTTTGTTAATGAATCAATGCGAATGATAACAAATTGGTTTAGATTATTACCTCAATGGTGCGATAATTTGAGAACATACGGATATCTCTGTTGCTTATAGTCCCAACTCCTGACCAAAAATTGTGCTGGCAGGAAATTGACAGACGAAGTCTTCCTTGTCAATTAGTTCAAATTTAGCTCATACCCAAGATCTTTTCGTCAATATTGTAACAGGCGATAAGACGTGAGCCCCTGTATATTACACCTTAGTACACTGAGAGAAGTAATTTCTACAGGCAAGTAAGACTCACTAAATTCTAAATACTATTTATTCTTATATGAAGATAAATTACTTTTCTAATAAGAAAGCAAATTCTTGGAAGAAGTAATTTTGATATTTGGTGTAAGTACTTGGTTTTCTTCTCCTTACCAGCAAGATCCATTCAAGAAATTTGTCTTATTTTGATATCTTGTAAGAAGTCCTTTCTTTCTTGAACTTATAGTTGCGCATACTTCATGATATTCATTATTTTCTTATATTAAACTAGATACTTACTTGGGATAAGCTTCGTACTCATTTGGGGTAAAGTATATTCTTACTTGTCGGAAGAATTACGTCTTTGGGCGCAGATACGCCCGTGAATAAAAATCCTCGGGAGTCTTACTTATTAGTGTATAGTGCTATCTGAGATTTTGTGTTCTCTCAAACACTATTCTTAGCACTGGCCACTAGAAAATGCAATTCCGAAGAGTTTTGCTCACAAGTGTTTCTGCATCTGAACATAAAGATTACAGCAGTAATTAATTCATATTCCATTGATAAAAAAACCAACTAGTATCAAAATATGTTACTTACTATTTATTTAACATAACTTCCTTGGTAACATTATAACAACTTCACGGGAAAGTAATACATGTTCACACGTTGGGAAAAATACTGTAAATATTGTCAAAAGATAGTAACAATGCTTTATTTCCTAACTTAACTTCATACGCTTTGTAATGTGCTTGATATGATATGGTTTCATATTCATAGCAGTAAAATAAAACTTTTTTGGATAAATTTTTCTCAAGGAATATAATATCTATTCTCGCAAATTGAGGAATTCCGTTAGAATCTGCGTAATGCAAAACGAATGAAATGTATGAAATAATTTAAAACAAACGCGAAGTGCTATAGGGTATCCTTGTAATGGTACCTGACAGTATCAATAATAATGTAGATATGATTGATTGTTGTTAAAGAAGATAATGTAAGGCTGTACAGTACTGCCTCTGGCACTCGCCGTTTCCTTCGCTCGCTCAATTAGAGATTCTACTTCTGCAGCGCTATATGAGAGAAGATACATTTGTGCGTCAATTTATATTTAACGTAAAAATATTATATTATAATACATATATTATACATATGTATACTTATTTGTGACATACATGTACCTTGCTTCACGGCATCCTCAATACTTTTCCTAAATTCCACCCATACAAATGGCCTTTCTGTCTCAACCTTACATAATCGTACATACATATGCATCAACGTATTGCGATAACACATAAATAGCCACAAAATTAAAGCAGGTACTAAAATTATTATTTAGTATATATTATTTGTTCTTACCAGTATAATTTTCCTCTGTGCAACACATGCACCGTTGGTTTCTACTACCGCATCAGACCTAAAATTATGAAATCCAGATATATCTAGAAATTTCGGCGGCATCTACCCTGCTATAGTCAAACAACCAATAAGACTAAATATAACAGATGGTGCAACCAATCACATTATTTTGATTTTCCAAATACCTAATTATTTCCCCCAAAGCCGCGCTATGCTTTCAAACAAAAATTCATTTCTTGACTAAAGAAACATTGTAAGAAAAAAGTTTACTTCCGCCAACAGTAACTGTTGTATTACGATTAGTAAGTATTCTACACATTAGATTAAATTTACTTCTCTTAAAGAATTTGACCCAAGAACGTCTAATTTCTTGCGATTAGAAAATACTTTTATCTGTGTATAGTAAAATTCACGAACAAATCGTTTCCGTTAAATTCGGTTCCAGAATCGAATTTTATTTGTAAGAGAATTACCTAAGAAAATTTGTGTATGAATTAAATTTTAGACTCCCAAGCGATCTACTCCCAAATGAACGAATCAAATTTTTCGATCATCCGTACAATTTATGAAAAGAAAGATCATAAAAAAGCAGATTAAAAAAATAGCATAGAGAAGTTGCATGATTGCCCATTACGATCAGTCTAACGATCAAAGTTATGCTATGTGTAAGTGTCACCTGTGAATGAGTTTTAAAAGTAGAAAATGTCAAAAAAGTTATGAAATAAGAATAGTTTTTACCTACGATTATTATGGCTTCAGGCAAAATCTATACATGTCAATAACTTAATTCTGCTTTTTTACTTTATGTTAGGGTATACATTTTTCTAATTTTAATCCTTTTTATATCTGTACTCGTCATTGAACGGAATTCGAACACGCTATTGATTATTTTGGCAAGCGAAAATATTTCGTTGGTTTCATTTGCGAAAACAATTCGAAGAATTCATGTTTTAGAAGCTTGGCGTAATCAATCTTGAATGTATACATACAAGCAAAAGCATAAACAGATGAATGTATACGAATATAAATTTTATACAGCAACCGTAAATATCAAATATAATATAAATAAACGTTTGAGTTTGCGTATTCTCTATAAACGAATTTTACATGGAAAATTGCATATGTATTCAAATTTTCGTCCTCAAATCGGAGCTAGTGTATAATAGCACGAACATGAAAATAGTTATGCAAATGAGAAAATTCCGGTAGAATTTTAATATTTGAGTGACCGGCAGCTGAAACCTTTTCCACGTTACTGTGTGCAAATTCCATTAGGGATATGGAAATAACTACTTGGATATCTACATATTTTCGCAGAATTCACATTTAGATGTTTGCCGGCTATTAATGCTGCAGATCTGTGGATTCTGCGAGATAACTTGTGTGTTTGAGTTTAGTATCGATCGAGTGCGACCACACGCACACAATCAGATTTTCAGAAAATATTTTTAAAATGGATAAGATTCAGAATGTGTGGAATGTATATATTTGAGTGCGGTAGTTGTGAGTTGGTTTATTTGGGACAAGCTGGTAGAGACTTCCAAACTAGAGTTCGGAAACATTATCGAGATTTTAGACCAGTGATTCCCAAAGTGGTCCAGGTGGACCCCCAGGGGTCCACTGGAGACTCGACGGGGGTTTACGTTGGTGTGACAAAAAAAATGGGGGTTCACAATTCGTAAGCGGGGGTCCACGAAAATTTATCTGGCTTCGATAGTGAAGAAGTAAAATGTTGGCTTGAGTTCACCTATCAATGTAGGCAGATAATATTTTAAGAAGCTCAGCGACTGTTACTTGTAAAA
>JARFOC010040008.1:0-24344 GCA_031763485.1 Osmoderma eremita | reverse complement strand
AATTGAAGTAATTTATACAAAAAAGTAATATTTATAGTCACGATTACGTCTAAGCTACTTCAAATAGGTTCCCGTCTAGGTTTCAGTTACTTTGGTGCTAGTTGGGAACAGCTAACACACAAGCACAGTACATGCAATTATGTTTCTAACGACGGTTTGCTGGAAATCACAAGTAATACAGCGAATTGTAATACGCACAAGAAAACGCTTAACACGCTACGATTACAAAATGATGACTTCCCTGTTTTAGAACTAAAGATAGGTTTTATATGACGAGAATCCTAGTGGGGGCACGGCAAAAGTCACCCCCGCGAACGGAGTGAAGCGGCGGTCGCTCGCTGTTACTTGATTTTACCCGATAAATAAACAGGCAAGAAATCTGGAAAAATAAACTATGCAAGCAAGAAATTTGACAAAATAAACTAAGGAAATACTTCTTAGAAATGTAACAAAGCAATTCAAGAAATGGAACAATATTCAAGCGGAAAAAAGGACCCTAGTTACACAATAAATTGGTGGTCCAGAAACGTTAGCGTATTTTGACAATATGTAAAGCAGACAGGGAATAATACATGTATGGTAACAAATAGTCAGCTTATTCAACAATAACATTTGACTTAAAATAATAGCCATGAATGTTTTTGTAATGTCTTGCGCACAGGATGTCCCAAACACAAACACAATTGGCCACACACACTAGTAATTGCGCAACACTGTCGGTATCATAATACAACTACAAAATACAAACATTTATAACTAACCCTAATGATTAACATTTAATTAATTAAGCAAACTGTTTGCAATGTAGTTCTATAACAAATGTTCAAAATACATGAGCTTAATCTAAATCTGAAATAATTGCAGGGTGTTCCATTTAAGAAAACGTATGTTTGGTTCAACACACACAATATGTCTAAAATGTTAAGTTTAAGGTTGTCTACAATTTTCGTAAATAACTTTTTTTGATATTTTAATGACAAAGGATATATCGAGCTTTACCACACTAATGTGTCACCCTGTATGAGTAGGTGCCTAATGCTATTATAAAATAGCCCCTTTAATGTAATGTAAAGTATAGAACAAATCGTGACTTACTATTTAGTATTCTATATAATGTTAAAATGTTTTTCATCACAAACACGCGTTAGCAGTTCTGTCAGTCCTGTCAACCATCTGTCAACACACTTTGGAAAGACTAAAACTTTACAGAACTCTTTGTCCTAGGAAGCAGCGCATACTTACTTGGTGCCGATATGAATTATGGAAAGGTCTCTTATTGCCTATTAAGATTGAGCCCCATTGACATTTAAAATCGATTTAAAATGAATTTGTCCAAGCATACAATAAGGCATGCAATAAGGTATACAATAAGGCATGCAATAAGGTATACAATAAAGCATACAATAAACTATACAATATGTAATTCAATATGCAATAAGGTATACAATAAGGCATACAATAAGGTATATATGTCTTGTACACCTGCAGATTTTGAAATTGCTACCCAGTACAGCTGGGTAGCTACCCAGCTACATGCTGGTAATATTTTATAATAGTTGTAGTATGATGAAGTTGCTGTGATATTTTTAAATATGTATAATAATTCAAGGATGTTACTACATTAAATAAAATAGTTTATTTGTTCCAAAGCTAGTACACGGTATCGGGAAATCCGCGCACTAGAAATTGATTTGTCAGCCAAATCCGACCAATTAGAGCCGACGTGCATTCAATTTTATGAAATCCATTTGTAGTGCGTAATTCCCCGATACTGTGTATTAGTGATACCAACCGTCAGTCCTTGCAATTCTTTCACGTTCCAAATCTGTTGTTCAACTGACCTAATCCAAATATTTTCTTGCATCTATGCTTGGTGAGTATAACACAAAAAGATGCGATGGCTGAATGCAATGATGTCGTATTTGTAACCAAGGCAATTTGTGGTGGAAAGCGTTTAACATTGTTTGCTATAACAATGTAATATTATTGATCCAAAAATAATTCTGCGTTTGGCTCAACACAATTTTCTATTTAACATAACGCAAATAGTTACATTGAAACAACAGTTAACAGTTAATTAATTCATTTAATTAATGTCACTAATAGGTTAACAGTTTTGGAAGTTCATGTATTTTTAACGTTAACACATTTTCAAAGATTATATGGATATACATCCTTACTCTAAGAACAATACAGAGTGCATCTGGGGAATTTAAAATCTCCACTGCTAGTTTAATAAAATCATCATCAAGTAGCCTGCAAATTCTTGCAAATTAGTACTTCAATATTTGCAGCGATTCACATACAAACAGTGCTCGTGCCAAGCAAGGAAAGACACATAAATATGTAAATATATGCGAAATTAGCAAGCACGAGATACAATTTCCAAGCTGTAGGCTACAAAACGATTGGTCGGTGTTCCCGATGCGCGAATGCCGATAAAGAAAATAGTTACCTAACTGAGGCTGTCAGTAACCGCTTCTCAAGTATTCGCCAATGTGGTCGCCGGCTATTGTTAGGGCACAGCCCGTTGAGGTCTCTTTCAATAGGAGACTCGAGACTGGAAGCTATTTGTATTAAATAAAGTATGTACAGCCGACAATGCCGGGTCTATGGCTAGGCGTACCTGCTGCTTGCATTGTAGTTGACAGAATTACGGTGTATATATGAGTAAGTGATTGGCGCAAATTGATAGGTTTGCAGGTGTAACTAGAGAACAGAAAATAGGAAGGAGGTATTGTTTCTACAAAGCCGGCAGAGGGAGAACTTCTTTGGTGCATATGTTTGATAAATTTAAAGCAGTTTGTTGAACCTATAAATTCTAATAAATAAATCCTTACTCTTGTGTCATAGAACTTTATATAGGTACAAATTTTTTATTGTTTATTTTGACAATATAAAGGTGCACACAATAAGTCATAACAAAAACAGAACTCTATAGGTAAATTAAATGATGGTGACGTATGAATTATTATTGTTATTATTATTATGAATAAATAATGTAATTAAAACGAGTAAATAAGTACTATACTATATGATAATTGATTAATTAAAATGTCTACTCAAAAGATATCCATGACTATTGTTATTGCATACATAAGTTATATTCATAGAAACTTTGTCTGCAGAACAAGTACTAAACGTCATGAAGGCTTTCAAACTTCAAAAAATAAAAGTTATATCTTAATTTTCATCTATGTAATTTAGAATAGTATTATGAAAAATAAACAGTCCACACCACAAATATATACAAATTGTATACGTACTTCGACTACAAAGTTACCACCATAGGAAGTAAGTTCTTTGTTAGTGATTTATCATTATAATTGTCACTATTGCCTCTTTGGTGGTATTGACATCGATATTATTATTAAGCCGTTACGAATTAAGTAAATGATGACATTTCAAACATTTCGCACCTCTAAGTACTTTGGATTGCGTACAATATTTATTTGCTCTAGTTGAACATAAATCGATTCACCTTCAATATCCATTAAACCACGAGGGGCCATATTTTTCCTATAGACAAATGTTTTTGTCAACTTTATTTACCTATCTTTAAATTCTGCGTTAATGCACTCCTTAAGCGGCAAAGATGAAGTTAACCTCCTTTACCAAGTTATTTTATTTTTCAAAACATCTGGTATCAACGGCGCGCATTATCGTGAAAGATATTTACCATATTACCCATTAGTTAGTAGCCACTAAATATACATCTATGAATGGGATAAGAAAGTACGGTCTACATATGATGCTAGTAGCTACTAGGGATGGGCGATATATCGATAACTGCTACTAATAACCGTTACCGTCGTATAACCGTTTTAACTGGTTCTCGATTTTCAATATTAATAGTTAACAAAATAACTAGCGCTCGATTCAATTGGTTTAAGAACTGATACGCTTGACCGTTCTCGGTGTCTGTTATCGGTTTGTTTTCTCGGTTCCCGTTCTCGGTTCCCGTTCTCGGTCACTCGGTGAATATTGTTGCAGTATGTAAGATTGTTTGTGTTTAGGTTAAATACGAAGCAGTTGAAGCTATACTCTTTTCCTCGTACAGTTAAGGGGCTGTTTTTTAATGTCAAATTATGAATAGCAGTATACGTTCTTTACCCATTGTAGATGTAGAATTTATTAACTAATTATTTATTAATTTATTTGTAAGCGACAGAATCCGGGTGTGTCGAACTTCGTATTTTTTAGATATAAAAAATAACATAAATACCAACAGAAACATGACCCTATTAAATTAAAATATTTTGTAGTACAAAAATATATATTTTGAAAAACAAAAAGAAAAGTTTTAAGCGCACTAGAGAGGATAAAACGATGTTTTTCTAAGCATTATTGGTTTACCCCACACTAAGAATAAAGCATTTTTTTTTTCGTAATTTTATAAAGCTTACGTTGTTTTCTCCTTAACCATATTGGATCACCTCACACCGAGATGTAACCCTATTGGTTTACCCACACTACGAGAAAAAACTTAAGCTTTTTGAACTCACAAAAAAATGTCTTATCCTTAGTGTGGGGTGGACCAATAGGGCTTAGAAATAAACTCGTGTTATCCTTATGCATATTTATTTTATCATTTTTAGTAATAAGTAACTGTATTTTGTTATTTTTATTAACAATTGTCGGTAAGATATTTTTTGTTTATCTGTAAAATTTCATAGAATGAGTATAGTTTAAAATATATTTGCAATACCAGTAGCATAACAATAAACATACAAGCCGGTATAATGAAGTGAAGATACAGGGTTTCTCAAGTTGAGTGGCCTATCAAAATATTTTAGGGAAGGAAATACACAAAAATTCTGAAATTCTGCCCTTTCACAGCAAATTATTTTCACTTTTGCATCATTTCCGGTTGACCGGAAGTTTCCATTAACTTTCTTATTTTAAATAGAATATTATAATTTTTATTGAGGAAAAAATGTAAAAAATAAGGAGAAAAGTAAAGTTAAGTCACTTTAAGTTCACTTTTAATGAGCGTGTTTAAAAAATAAGCATGCCTTAAAAAAACATTTTTTTTATAAGCAAGATCTGGAAAATCTGAAAAATTTATAATATTTAGAGTAGTAGTAATTAGAATACAACTTCTTCAGTCCTGAGCGCTGAGACTCCATCCAGATTTTTGTACATTTTTGTGTGTTAAGTCAAAAGATACTTTGTTTGGTAGAAAAATTGGATTAATCCTAGCAAAATATGCCATTAAAGTACACAATTATTAATAACAGAAAAAACGAAAAGAAAGAGATACTAGTCGTTGCAGAATTTGATTCCGTGTTTCATGATATAAAAATATACAGAGTGGTCCATTTAAGAAAATTGAGTTTTAGACAGTTAAACATAATGAGGTTCGAGACCATGTCGCGACCAAACTATAAAATTTTGAGGGATAATTAGCATATCATTCGAAAGCCTGAGGATTATACTTTCAAATGATAGGCAACTTGAATATTGAAATTTAGGAGTGTGGAAGAAATAATTTTTTAAATGAAAGCCTATCGAAAACGATTTTTTACATAAGTAAATGTTCACTGTTATTAGTGGCGTTCTAAGAGGTGCATTGTTTGCGGAGCGCTACATCGGACATTATTTTCCTTTGTGGTTTTCTGCTGAGGATGGCAACTTAGTTGCCGAAATACGTATTCAGAGTTCTTTACTCAACAAGGTGGTAAGGGGTATTTTTAACTTAAATTTATTTTAAGCCACAGCATCCTATTTTTTATACCTAGTATTGCCAATGTGCTGTTGCTATGTGATAACCCTGTATTCTTTTGCAAAAATTCCTTGTTTACCTAGGAAAATTAGGGAGCCCAGTAATTTGCATACCGAATTTAAACATAAAAAAAAATTGAAAACATAAAACGAATGTTAATATTATTATCTCAGTATCGCATCTCGGCAGTAAACACGTTACATGTAAACGAGTATATAAATTAAATGACAATGTAGTTAAAATCAGCTCATAAAATTATGCCAGCACTCCAAATCGAAAAAAGGAAAGAAAAGTTACATATACATATATATGTGCTATGTTATACGAATAACGTTCGTCAGGGTAAAAACTAAAGAACTGTTTGAGTGTTTACGATTCAAACATAAAAGTCGTATGCATTAACATAAAATCGTGCTCGGTGAAATATATTTTGATATCTCTTATCTTTAGTGAATAATATAATTCCCGGAAATTTATATGTTCCAACCCATTAACCCAGGATTAAAACCATAATAAAACTATTAAATCAATATTATTAGCAGCATTAATACTTTTATTCCTGACATGGCTAATTACAATTACAAATTCTACAAACCACAAAAAAAGCTTAATAGCCGATCCACGTTATCTTTAATTACAAAGAAATTAATTTTTGACTATTTTAACATGTAATAAAATTATAGAATGCAAGATACTTGTCGATTGGAATTTCTTACACTTTACAATACAACTGGCCTTGTATTTTATTTATTATGATGTGTATGTATGAAGTAATTAGTGAACACAATAAACAACCTTTTAATTACCTTTTAAATACACCCGTTACACATTATGAATGCGGTTTTCCGTAATTAAATAAATTCGAAAAAAAGAGAAAAACAGCGGATCTTGTCGGTTCTTAACGGCGATATAAAAATACGAAAAAAGAAGAATAAGATGGCAAAATCCTTTCACTTCGCACATCTCCTTTCCCGTTACATTCTGATTTATCTTCTGTTTTACGGGTATTTCTCAAATCTAGAGTGCACGGAGAAAAGAAATTGATTCATTCAAACAAAGAATTTGGGAACAACGACACGGTAAGGCATTTGAGAGGATTTGACTGCATTAGGGAAATTCCGGAGGATATAGCAGGACGCAGAACGGAAATAAAAATTATAATAATAAAATTTCAGTTGCAATGTCTTGATTTTGTATGATTTATTTTGTTTGCTATAGTCTGTTTTTAAACTAGGAGGAGCGTTTTAAATCCTACGCGCTAAAACCTGCATCTGCGATTGGTTGTTTCACAGACAGGTTAACACAGACGAAATGCGATATATTACAATAAATTTGACAATTTTCGTCTGCTCTTTTGTTTTCCTTTTATTGCTTTGTGAAAATGTAAACAAACCTGTTCTTTTAAGAATAAAATAGACAGTAGTGTGTAAGTGTGTGCTGATACATATAGGTTTCTGTTCTTAATATGGATGCTGAACCGACAAGTTCACTATCATATTCGCTTCCAAAACAACGCAAACGTTTAGCTTTGGGACATTTATCAGTAGCCGAAAAATAGTCTAAATATGTACACGCAGCTGCGAACTGATGAAATAAATCTTAAATAAATAAATAAATCAGAAACTCCTATCATTTCTAAAATTAGCAACACCATGGGTAAATCTTGACAGTTTGAATATTGCAATCAATTTTACATATTTCTGTTTTTAGGAGTTGCAAAATCGACAGTATACCGGACCGTAGAGGGATATGATGAAACTGACGCTGTTACACCATGAAAACACGGGGGAAGACGACCTGGTATTGCTGCCACATATGATGAAGCAGTTAAACAGTCTGTGCGGCAAATTGTGCATGCTTTCTTCTACAAGAAGGAATTACCTACTTTGAACAAAAGTTTGATTGAAATCAAGAAACGTCCTGATTTACCACAAATGTGCCTTTCTTCACTGCACAAATTCATGAAGCAAAATAACTTCAAGTTCACGAAAAGGAACCGTAAAAGTATTCTTATAGAACGAGGCGACATCATTAGATGGAGACAAAAATATTTACTCTCAATTAAGGGGTTTAGAAGGGAAAGTCGATCAATTTACTATGTGGATGAAACATGGGTGAATGGAGGTCATACCAAAACAAAAATCTGGAAGAAACCCGTCTGGAAAGGGGAAGAGGCTTATTGTTTTACATTTTGGATCTGAACATGACTTTGTTGATGGAGGGTTGTTGCTTTTCGAAGGTAAGAAAACTGGAGATTATCATGAGGGGGCAGTTTTTGAAAAATGGTTTGACAATTTGTTACGATAGTTACCTGACAATGCTTTTATAGTCATGGACAATGCATCGTATCATAGTCGTAAACTTGAGAAAATTCCAACATCATCTAAGAAAAGGGATATGCAGCAATGACTGCCAACTAAACAGATTGAATTCAGGGGCGATATGGTTCGACCTGAACTTCTGAATTTAATCAAAATTAATAAAGAACATTATATATACATTATATATTATGCGATTGGTGAAATGGCAAAACATAACAATAAAATTGTTTTAATATTGCCACCTTATGAACGTAATCAAATTGAATTGATATGGGCAAAAATAAAAAATGAAGTGGCATCCAAGAACAATACATTTAAATTGGGAGAAGTGAAAGAACTTTTATTACAAGTTATATGAAATATTCAAAATGTTAATTGCAAGACTTGTGTAGAGCATGTGATTCGAGAAGAACTATTTATTAATTCTGTTGGTGCTGATAGTGACAGTGATAGTTTTTCAGACATTTCAGAGTTAGAGTAGAGAATAAGGAGTCAGTAAGTTGTCCATTATGATGTGTTATGTGGCTATGTGAAGATTATGTAAAAGATTGTTATTATTAAGGCGGGTTTAGATTATCGAGAAATATCGCGCAATTTACTGTCAGACATTACTGTCACTAATGTAAATATGTTGGCGAGTCGACTTTCCAAAGCTCGCGACATTTCTAGCCAGACAAACAGACTTGCAAGCGCTCAGAACTTTTCCAAACTTTCGCGATATTCTCTGCGAGTTGTTGATAATGGCGTCCGAAAAAAAGAAGTGGGATGATCGAGGTATTAAAATTTTCATTTCTTTATATGAAGATGATGATTTATTGTGGGATATTAAATCTTCTTTGTATCGGGATCGCATAAAAAAATTCTCAGGAATATTAGCAGCAAAACTTGAAACAACAGTGACAGAAGTAAGTCGAAAGCTGCATAATTTACGCAGTAAATTTAAAAAAAAAACGTGGAAGTGGTGCAAAAATAAATAAAAATTAAAAAATAAATAAATAAATAACTTTTTTGACCTGCTGAGCATCTTCAGAAAGTAGAATTTTATATATGCTCCATAATTTCCCCTTCTTAATACCCAATCTCCCAAAAATAAAAAATACCGTTACCACCTCGATGAGTGAAGAACTAAGTTGCCATCCTCAGGATCCCGAGGATGAGCCTTGGTAAGGCGAAACGCGGCGTCCGCTAATAGTGATGATTGCAATTAGTTAATTTTATTGAATATTTATTCACAATTTAGAGGGCCGAAAGCGACTTACTCGCATTGAAGATCTTAAACAAGATCGATATGTAGAATTTGTTTCGCTAAATGGCTGTTCTTTTTAACAAATTTTCCAAAGCGGTTTTTATAAAATGCGTTTCAATCAAATTTATTTATTGTATTATAGATTTATATATAATTATTTCTCTTATATGATTGCCAAATTAAATGTATACATTTCATCATGCACAAGTTACTGGGAATTTGCTATTTTTAGAAAAATAACAAACATTTTATTTTCCCAAGCTAATTTGTAGGAGCAGGATCGCCAAACACAATTAAATTATGTAGCATTCATCTGTCAGATTTGTTACGCATGTGTTTCTTTGGATAAGGGAAAGCATTCTTGTCCATTCTATGATAATATTGGCAAGATTTACACTTTCCATCAATTTCGTTTGCGTATACAGGATCGTGGTTATATCTTTAAAATTTAAATATTTTATTATGATACGTGTTAAACCTTTACATCCGTGTAACTGATTCAGATGGATACAGCGTAGATTCATCGACTCTCTAAACAAGGTTGCTTTCATTTCGGCGAATAACATCATCATCACCGAGATGTATAATTTTCTTCTTGTAAATAGATAGGAGGCTACAAAGAATATAGAATTTTCTAAATTCTTTCGTCTCCAGTTTCATGGTAACGTCTTGTTAATGCAATTACTAAATATAACATACTATACTCGCTTTTAAAATTCAAACCACTTAAACACACGCAAACACTCTGAAAATTTAACAATGAATCCTTAAACACACCGTATCGGATCACCCCTAACCTCACTATAGATGAAAAGTCGTTCTACATCAGTTGACGTACTCCACGCTAACATTCGATATGACATTAAAGAATGAATCTGCTCGTAATAGAATATTTTCAGTACATCCTGGCTAATTGCCCAACAGTACATACCATATTAAGGACAAAATAAAGTTAACACTATTATGTATAGAAATATAAAAACATAAACATATAAATACAAATATATATACAAAAACACACAAATTGTATCCGAAAATATAAAATATAGTCTTATGAGTAAAATATTTCGTGGAATTTAAGGTACACGAAAGTATCAAGGAAAACTGTCACTGTTCACATGCAATAGTCGCCCCAGAGACGTGCCATATATGTCGCAGTCAGAACATATGCGATTGTAGTCGTTGCACATACATTCGTACTGCAGGTGACCTGAACATCAAGGTCGTGTGCGCCGATAAAGTGTAGAAAGATGGAACACATCAAGCAGATAGTCGTGGAATCAGGAAAGTCAGCTTGCTTAGTAAAAATGGAGAATCGGCTTTACTATTAAGTAATTTATATAGAAGGGAGAGGCAAGCATCATTGCTACGCCTTAGTAGTTCTAAGCACGTTACAGAAAAGGTATTCAACAATGTGACGTATGGGAAACCTCTGCAAAAGTAAGTATTATTTTATTTAAGGACACGCCTTTGCACACCTTCAATTGCCCTTTTATGCAAATAGCAGTATGGGCACCATATACTGCAGAGCATTCATGTTTAGAACGCACAAAAGAGAAAAGAATAGTGATTTTAGTGAAGAGACGTTAGTAAACATCCTGGTGTGGCGCAATATGGCAACCCAGGGTCTTTGTGGCAGATGAAACAATTTCCGCAGGTAAAAGTGAGTAGGCAATCAAACACTATCCCAAGATCCTTAACCTTAGTGCCACAAGTTAATACTTCATTATCAACGGAATAGCTAAATTGAAAAGATGTCTTTTCCCTTGTAAAAGTAAATACTTTACACTTAATCCGTTTGAAACACACCAATTCTAAGTTTTTCTACAGTTTTATACAATCATCTTGTGAAGTGATATGAGAGTATATCTTAATATCATCCGCGAAAAATCTCGCAATCTACAATAGAAAGGGCAAATATGCAGAATAATCTTGAACATGGGTTCGCAAACGGATGGTTTCGGCATATGGAGGATTATTCGTTTTTGTACCATTTGTGCAATTTTTTCGCTTATTTCTTTTTGCATTTACAAAAACTTGCATTTTCTTATTGTAGCCCGTAGCTGTTTGTAGTCGACAGTTGATTCCTCCATTAATTGCACTAAATAGTTTCTATTCATTAAGGTAGAATTCTTAATAAATCCTTTAATTATGGGAATAGTTTTAATATTTACCTCAAGAAAGTGGATTCAGGAATTTAGTTGCAATAGAAACGATCAGAAATGGCAATAGACAAAGTTTTGATTAAATTTAGTCAAAAAGTATTCGCCATAGCTAAATATATTAGGCCCATTTTTCCCAGTGTATATAACTTATTACGAAGGTCTTTTTTGAATATGTTCATGTAATAAGTTACAAAATTCTAACGGCTAAATCGAAGCTTTTATATTTAATCTCCTTTTTTTACGAAGAAATGATTTAATTACCATGGTTCGGCATAGATTTGTGTATGTATAAAGAAAACCCCGCAACTCCAAAACAAAATAACTATTATTCATAAATAATTTACAATACAGTTGGAAACAAGACAGATCTTAATGACCAAAGAAATCTTTCTATAGTACATACATATTTGCTATTGACATCAATAGGACAGGCATATATCTTCGGCTTAAAAATTAAGATTCACCTATTATACGGGTTTGGTATGCGAGTTGCTTGAATAATCATGAATGTAATTTATCACCTCTAATGGTCATAGGAATAAACACAAACTATTACATGGAAGATCCAGCAAATCCTTACGGTATCAGAGACATTAGCGCTAAGGAAAATTGGCATGACCTCTCATTTAATAGTATGTGTATATTTGATATATGTATACGAACTGGGGTTTTGTTTGTGTAATAAATGAGGTGTTTATAAGTCTGTACCTCCTATATCGTATATTCGAAGAGCTGTCATTATTGTCTTGGTAATTATTACAGCTGATTATAATTATTTAACCTTAAAAGCACCGTTATAGAAGTCCAACTTGTAATTTAGTTCTAAAGGGGTGCCGGGGACGCATAGTCTTAGGACACCACATCGAGGCGAACCCGGCCAAAACTATTGCTATCTCTCGCTCCCCTGACCATCCAAATTTAACCGTAGGTACTTTGCCTACATGCTCGCTTCAATGCCAATTAGTTTATTATTATTATATTATATAATAATATCGGTAGGGTTTAGAAGTGTGTACATTTCTAACTTTGCGTTAGTCATAGTCGTATTGAAATATAACATTTACAATCATTGAAAATCATGAGAAATCTTTTAAAAGAAATCCAATATTATCTATATTTCATTTGTTAATTACAGGATATTAAAAATGATGTGAACAAATTTCGAAACGTCTGTCGTAGAAAAAAATTAACTTTTTCTTTAAGTTGCCCCCATTATTCGACTTTATTAAAACAAATGAAAAATAAAAAAAAACATTAACGCCTGATTGACAATGATTTCTAATGGCCCCAGAAAAACAAATTTGTTTCTTTTCTTTCCTTCCGATCGGACAAACCAGATATAAATAACAATTTTTGAAAAAAAAATTGGCTTTCTCGAAGACCGGTGAAAATCCAGCGCAGAAAATTTGTGTAGGATACATCAAGGGTATAAAATACATGCCCAGATTGTAGGCGAAAAATACCTTGAGGGCGGCAACCCATACTTACCCAGGTACGGCCTTTCAAGAAAAAAAAAACGGTGAATGCTTAAGAATGAAGTTGTAAAGCCTGTACTTTTTGTACATGTAAAGGATACAATTGATTCTCGCGCAGTGTCCGCCAGACAATTCGATTTGATACATTTACTTGGCGAGATATTTTTCGAGTAGTACTAGAAGGATCTTCTTCAACAAGATTTAAGACTTCTTCTTCGGCATGCAAAATTCGTTGGTGTCGGCCAAGACCACCATCTCGACCTTGACTTGTTTGCAGTACACCAGTTTATCGTGCACGGATTACTGGAACGGTGAATTTTTGTGGAATGGGTTGGCCTGTTAGGAAACTGATCAGCGTACAATCGACTTACAGCAGCAGAATTCTGACGTACTTCACCATAAATTAACAACGTGTCAACGTATTCACTGTTGGTGCGATGGACCATTTTTACTTTCCTTATTAGGATTTATTCGGAAAATTTTACATCAAACCAGCGATGCAGTGACAACTAATGAAACAGCTTCAGAGATGGGAAAAGTAACAGACATCAGCCTACTTAGTAAAAAATTTACTAATAACCTATCGTTTACATTTACTTTGCACAAGTTGTTGATCAATCGTTTTAGCGTTAGAAACCTTTTTTTATGGTGGTTAATTACCACTTAAAAATAAAATAAAATAAGAACAACAAAATTTCTTTTAACGTTAATATCTCTCTTATCATGCAACTTTCTTCAGGTATTCTTACGTTAGAGATCTTATTTTAAGATGTTTAATCACCCCTTGAAAATAGAATCACAAGACCGTAAACATCCTGTATATACAAACCTTTACAACATATTTTCTCGGGTGTATCCTTTGATTTTTAAAATCACATTGTATTTCTTGCAATTTAGCTGTGCAACTGCATGAAAAATATTTTGTAAAAGTTAACACAATTGTGGTAAAGTTCATTAGAATTTGGTTAAATCTACCCCAATACCTTTACAAAATATTTTTCTCAGTCCTTAGACATTTAAAATCACACATCTTCCAATTTAGCTGTACAACTGCAAGACCTCGTAATAAGACTTTAGAAATTCCATATTCTTTTATATCTTATTACTATATTACTATACCAGAAAACTCAATAAAATATTAAGCCTGTAAATAATTAAAGTTACCGTCAACGAAGATATTATTGCCCGCAATATGAAACGTGAAAACGTTAATTTCCTTCGCGTGGCAGATTAAGCAATAAATCCATATCAGAGAGACGGGTTTCCAAAAAGTAATTCCTCAACTTTCAACGGCTTCATTCTGGACGAAATATTCCTTCCGGTATCTGAGTTGTCCATCAATTTCGCACGTACTAATTATACCTATACATGTATATAGCTATAGCGGTACGTTTCGAGATCAGATACCGTCTAAAAAGGGACCGTACGCAATTTACAATTTCCACGAAAAAATTCGCTCTGATATACAGATGTTGCGCCATTAAAAAAAGGTGGTTTCTTTCTCCAAGAAAATAACAGACACAACAGTGTAATGCGTCAGGTGTAAATGCTACTTGAGTATGATCGGATTTTTGTAAATTTAAAGTCTACCCAGAATCGATTTGATTGAGTAATAAAATTTTATGTATTAATTCTTGATAGGTTTTAGGATGTGGATCTTAACATTGTGCAAGTGTATGCATATTTGACAAAAGTGAATTTCAACAAATCTAAAACTTGCATAAACTATCGAGTACAAACAAAATATTTTCCTAAAGTAAAGAACTAAACTAAAGAATATTAAAAATACCCTCACTATCTTAAGTTAAACATTGGACTTGAGGAGCGGTTAATTACACTGAGAAAAATAATATTGTTAAAATTACAATACCCATGTTGTAATTAAAATACTGTAAATAGTATCGCATTATAGTCAGAATTGCTATTCCAAGTCGAATTTTCTTACATTAATTTCAAATCTAAAATTAAACATTAGATTAAAACTTGAAATAACTAAAAATGTAATTGATGATATAAAAATTTAAATGGAAATATATTCAAACATAAAAAAATATTTATATCAATTTTGACATTACAGTTAGGTTAATATGACAGCTGACAATCGTAATCTTCACTATTTCGTCCAGTAACCTTTACAAGTGACTTATGTTAAAAATTAGGCGACCATATAACCATTTTTTGTTGTAAATATTACAATAGCTCTGAGTAACCTCTACCATTCCGTGTATTTAAATCTACGACAATCTTTTACAAGAAAAAATATTATAAAATTTATCACACACAGTTGTTGCCACTATAACTAAGAGCGAGTTTGGTTAATTTTACAACATTTTCTTAACTTTTACAAGACATTTTTTTCAGTTTAAGTAAAAGTAAAATAAGTAAAAATCTAATTGATGATATAAAATTTAAATGTGCTAATTGTAAGTAGTATGTGATACCAACCCACTAGGGTTTAAAGGGCAAGATGCGAAACTCGAGTTTTTCCCGATACAATACGATACGTTGTAGTAGGTCGAGATAGCTCGAGATTCCCGAGATAACTTGGTCGGCCGTACACCATAGGTGAAATGAATGCGTACATATTACACACACGCCTGGTGTATTGCTTTTTACTTGAGAATAATCTGACAAGAATACTTTCTCTTTTGAAATATAATTTACACGAACACTTGTATTTTATTATTTTGATAAACATATAACACGATGACGAAGAATTGATCACAATAGGCCCACCATTTTATAGACAGTGAATAGTACTATTTGTTTGTATTAGTTCTTAGATTAGGAGGAATATTAATGACAAAAACTTTGAGACACGTATTCAAGAAAAAAAAAAGCGCTGTTTACGTCGTCTTTATTACCGGTTATATAAAATAGTGTGTATTGTAACGTTTTAAACGCTCCGGACTATTTATCGTAATATTTACCGCAGTTCTTAACCTGTGCGTATTAGGGCAAGAATACGGCCTTCTTAGTTCATATGTATTCGAGGCTATTCACATTTCCCTCTTCTGTGAATCTCTATGATTAGATTTCGACATCATGATACCCTTTTGGGCCAGTCGAGTCACGCGGTCGCGTTTCAGCGAATGATAATGCGCAATGCGGAAGATCGAGAATTGATTGGCTAAGAATGCATCCCCTTGCGCAAGTACCGATGTTCTTCCCGCAATTTAGCAACAGATCTTGGCAAGTAACAGACACAGAGGTTGTGCGAATTCCTAGTCTTAGCAAAAGGTCCACAAAGTGTTAGAAATTAGTATATTTTGTTTTGCTGTGTGCAACTACCGCGTAACTGCAAGTTTGTGAGGTGTAGTTACGACCGACTGGAATTATTTCCTGGGATCCTGTATACTGTTTCTGATGGGACAATAAAGAATTCCCAGAGGCGTTGACGATATAGACACCGTGGCCCGAATTGGACCAACGCTAACAAAGAAGGCGAGCTGCTGAGATAAACTATCCGCTTCTCAGATAAGTTCAATCCATTTACTCCGTACGTGTCTCGAAATCACCCTAAATTTATTGTGTCGCCATCTTCCACGATATTCGAACGATTAGACCTTTAATAACGCACGAGAAATTCAAGGTTTGTACCGTGTAACGTTGAATAACTACGCGTAAAATGCAATTCTACTGAAATACTACAGAGATACTTACAATTAACACTTTTAGTATTTATACCTACCATCAGCATGCAATAGCGAATATTATCGAAGCAATGAATATGAAAGATTCAGTAAACATTTAGTATATGTCACATCTATGACCTATAAATGTACATAGAATTAATAACGCTTAAATGTTGAGTGAATACTATATGCGATTTAGTTCAAGACATAGTAATATTGTATGAATGTTTCCAAAATAAAAGCCGATCTATTTAAAAAATCGGAGAAGCCAGGTAGTGATCCCGCATTACAATAGCAATTTCTGTTTTTTTTCCACTTTGAGCGTGCGTTGAACGTAGCTTATTGGCGAATTTGTGAACACAGCCGTAAATGAGGTTATGACATCTGAAACAGTTCTTAAGCAAATATGATGGCAGCGTCTTATTGCATATTGCTTGTGGTGATATGGGCTCAAAAATATCAAATTTAATGGGGTCACGTCACACGATTGAATAAAAAAACTAACCATAATATATGCTTGAAAAAAACAATCTTAAAGGTGTTGTTTTAATTACCTAATTTTTTTGCACCAAACAGTGATGGAATTCTTGTACCGAAAAACTTTCGTTGTGTATAACAAGTGGTGTGTACTAATTTTAATAACGCTGACTTGTAGAAATATATATTTAGATTTACAGTTTGTTACCAATAGCCTTTCATATGTACCTACATATATGCATTTTAATCAACAAAATTGCATCTAGATAACATGATATTGTATACATGCCGTACAAACATGCAATTACTTCAGTTAAAAATCCAAGAATGCAACTTTGTTTCCAGCAAGATAAATGTATACAGTTAGGTAATCGCTGTTAATGCAAGACGTTTATCGACGATAATAGATCTTCTATTTGCTCTTTATGCCCGGGAATGTGTTTCAATATTTTCACTGTATTAACGTTTTGTGACAAGAACAGAGTAACAGCATACTATTACTACGCATAATTATATACTGCAACTCCAACATGCACGCGTCAATTTCTAAATTGAGTATCAAGTTTCTGCTATTTATACGAGTTGTGCAAATTAAGTAATGAGACCAAGAACGTAGCGTTTGGTATGGCAACACGGGAAGCACGGGACATGGAAGGGCGACAAGTGGACATTGTAATACGCGTTCAGTGCAAGTTTAAACACGATTAAGTCATTTGGTTGTCCGTTGTCGATTTTTCCGTGAACCCGGTTTTTGTAGTGCGCTCTACAAATGAAAGCCATCAATTTCGAGCAACGCTGTGCTATCAGGCTTTGCTTCAGACTTGGGCAAAGTGCAACAGAAACATTTGCAAAACTTCAGCAGGCCTGCGGAGACAGTGTTTTATCAAAAGCCCAGGTTTTTCGGTTGTTTAAGGCATTTTCAGAAGAAAGAGAGTCGATGGGAGATGAGTCACGCTGCGGAAAGCCTTCAACTGCAAGAACCGATGGCAATGTCAACAAAATCCGCAATCTCGTGCGTTCAGATCGGGGAACAGTTGAATTTCTCTCACACCGCTGTTCATCAAGTTTTGACAAATGAATTGGGAATGAGAAAGATCTGCTCGAAAATGGTTCCAAAAAATCTTTCGCAGGAACAAAGGGACATCAGGAGAGAAAGGTGCCGGGGAATCGTTCACAAAGAATTCGTGCCTCAAGGTTATAACTGTCTAACCTTGAGGCAGTTTTATCGAGAGATTCTCAAAAGACTCCGAAAAAAGGTCATGCGTGTGAGACCAAACATCAAGAACGATTGGATTCTGCATCTTGACAATGCGCCTTGTCACACAGCAATTTCCATAAACGGTTATTTGGCCAGTAAAAATATTTCTATGGCTTCTCAGCCTCCTTATTCACCTGACTTGAGTCCTTGTGACTTTTTCCTCTTCCCAAGATTGAAAATTCATCTGAAGAGACATCATTTTGGGACATTCGAAAACATTCAAACGGCTGTAACCGACCAGCTAAAGGCGATTCCAATATCCGAGTTCCAGCAGTGCTATGAGGAATGGAAGAACCGTAGCTTCCCACGGAAATTATTTTGAAGGGGACAACGTTGTTGTAATTATATTCAAATAAAAATATTTCTTCAGTCTTATTACTTAATTTACACACCTCGTATACTTAATCTTTGTTTTGAGGTATTGAATAGATTTTGTATCCAATTATGTAATTTTACATTTCAATAAATGTATTTGCTTTTTTTTTTGTATTTCCTCATTAAAAAACTAGAAAATTTTGATCCTAGAAAGATCGTCCAAGGCCTTACATACGCATACAGTCTCCATTACCCCCTTACACAGTCTGCAGCTTGGGTCCTCAATGCCAACCCCAATTGTCTGTAGGTGTCCTTTCAGTGTACAGTATCCTATTAGGAGAACTATTACTGTACGAAGGTGATTTAGTAGTTCATCAACCTGCTTTACTGATGGCTCCTTAATAAAGGTTTGTCGTGACTTTGCCTGGTTGTGTTTTTCCAGTATTCTTTGCGTTGCTGTTGAACTCATTCTCGTATCTGCTCTCGTACTGTGTATTAGGATGCTCCCAGCCCAGGTTCTGGGCCCACATACGAAGACTACCTCGTCGACTTTACATTGCCTACGATTCCAGAATGTCCTGGCACCCACAACAATTACTTTATATTATTACGTTTTGCGAGAATATTCAGTTTCTATATGCATTCCCAAGCCAGTCTTGAGGTCACTTTACATGTTTGAGTATAAAGAGAGAGAGCAAAATTGGTTGTCTTAAACATACGTGGGACGCCTTTTATATGTCGGGAATAGGCGTTACATGTGCTGCCACCTGACAACTGACGCCTGTATCGTAAATTTCGGCCTTTTTGACAGTATACTTACTGAGAACATTTTGACGTACAAGCGATATTTGTGTTACTTACAGTGGCCAAAAAGATCATCATTATTTTTTACAATTTTCGACGTGAATTATCTCAACAACAGCGCATCGATGAACTTAATTCGGGATTTGGTGATGAAGCTCCATCAGAAACTAGTGTATACCGGTGGTACGCCGAATTCAATCGGGGCCGTGCTTCATTTACTGACGAATTTCGTGAAGGCCGTCAAAAATCAGTTGTTGTTCCGAAAAGCGTTGATGCTGTACGTGAACTGATATCGCAAGATCGGCATGTGACGTATCGTGAGATTGAGGTGTCCTTGGATATTAGTTGGACTAGCATACGTTCAATATTGCATCAACATTTGGCTGTCAAAAAAATTTGTTCGAGTTTGATTCCACATAACGAAATGCTCCAAAAATACGATCACGGTACTTCAAAACATGTCTATGACATCGTAACAGGTGACGAGTCATGGATCTATGCCTATGAGCCCGAAAGTAAACAGCAGTCGACTGTATGGGTCTTTCAAGACGAGCCAAATCCAACAAGCGTTGTTTGCGCGCGAAGCACTTCGAACAAATAGTCACCTGCTTCTTCGGAAAAACCGGACATGTGGCAACTGTACCTTTGGTGCAACGTCGGACGGTCAATTCTGAATGGTACACAACCATTTATTTGCCCTGATTTGGCACTCAATGTCTTTTTTTGTTTCCGTATATCAAACAAAAATTACATGGTCAGCGTTTTTCGACGGCCGAAGAAACGGTTGATGCTTTCAAAATGCAAATTTTTAAGGTACCTCAATCGGAGTGGCAAAAATGCTTCGAAAACTGGTTCAAGCGCATGCAAAAGTGTATTGATATTCATGGTGGATATTTTGAAAAACAATAAAGCCATGTATTCTGATTAATTTTAGTTTATGTTCTCTATTTCCGAAATATACACATCGATTTGAACGCGCGGTTATGCATAAACTCCATTCACCTTAAGAAAACAGTGGACGGTGTGATCTGCGAACTTATCACACAGGAGCAATAAGGATATATTCGGAAATAGTGGCAAATTCAAATTTATTTCAATAGTAACATCTGTTTAAAATAATAGATAATTATAGTTTACAGAAATTCCTAAACTATAATGTATAACCTTATTGGTTATTTTTTCTATGAGAGGATTTAAAAACTACGTGTTCTTTTCTATAGCTATATAATGTGGGCAATCTTTAGCAAATTCATGTATGATCCAGTAAGATATCACCTTAAGAATAAATACAAAGAAACTCGGATAAATAACTGTAGAAACTTCAATAATTTATTTGTAATGATGTGTTATGATTATAATTATATGTACACAACAATCAAATGCTCTTGCGAAGTTCAAATTGTTATCGTTCATTGTTGAAATGTAAGACAAATGTACAATGTACAAATATTTGACATATTTCCACTTGTTTTCTTTTTAACAAAACTGAAATAAACGCATGTATTAAAAAGTCATTATTAAAAATCAGATTCCGAATAATATAATACCTGTATTATTTTATTTATTATTTTCTTCTGCAATTTGTTCATTTCCCAGCTCTTACAAGGTTAATCCCTTCTTTTAATAAAGCTTTTACTTCTGCTAACTTTTTGCACTTTCAATAAATAGAACATACCTCAAATTATCAAGTATCTACTGCAATAATCGAGTTCTGATAAGAACAATTTTGGAGACAATATTTAACATATAAGACGAAAGTAGCGAGATCAGAGTGGAATATAACGACTGAATTTGACAAATGACATTATAATAAACATAGAAAACGCAGTTATCTATGATATTTCATTTTATCCATCATAAATTCGTTGCGCGAAAATTATATTCCTTTCGTGTACGTAAATCTATGGCAGATTTCAGCCAATAGTAAGCAGAGATATTTTCTCGTATCTTTTCCAACGCTGTTTTCTTAAAATGAATGCACTGTAGACGCACAATGTTTCACATTTTATAATAAAAATAGGCAGTTAGTCCACTTACCATACACATTAATTATTGCAGTAATAATTAAATCAAGCGAAACTGAATTTATAGGTTACATCTTTTACATTTTGCTTTTCCACACCAACAAGAGAAATATGGCAAATTTGGTTCAAGAACTTCAACTTGATGAAAAAACTGCTTAACGACGGAGTAATAAAATGAACTTGTAGATATATCATAAATAAATGAACAAAATGCAGATCGGAAACAATGACATGTATAAATAAATGAATCACATCAACGTAAAGATAGAACACGTAAATGATATTCGAAAGAAACCAGACAGTTTGCCATTCTAAACATTTTTTATCAGAAATTTAAACCCGTATACGTCTAATTTGGATTTAATATAGGAATAATTTCTGGTTACTACGGCTTTTTCCATGGTTTTCATAGTTTTTTTTTATGAATTAAAAATGCCTTTAATAAAATCCACAATTACTACAAATACACATAAACGATTTTCAAAACTCATATTTGTTGATACTTTCAGATTATACATATATAAATTAAATCTAACCTTGAACCAGTAAATGCGGGAAATGCAGCCGAACGCAAGGACACAACAAACGGTCGGCATTGAAGTTGAAACGCGCGGTCAACTTATTTTACTTAAGTTTACGTAACGATATGCACTCGGCGAGCACGCGCGACTATAAATCTGAACGAACACAATCGCGTCGGTACACTGAGCGCTGGCTATCGCGCCATAGACGCCAGCTTGATCGGACCACAGACTGTGCGTCCACCAACCAACCGCCGCGACAACGAAACTGTTATTATGACGGTGTACAAAAGACTAGGATGCGCCGAGGGATTGCAGTTCTGATTTCGGAAAATGAATGGTAAAGGTAAAGGAGGGGAAACAGTTACTGATAGGGGACGCACCGGTTTTCATTGGTTATGTAATTACGGTACATTTTTGGTTAATTTCATTCTGAATATTATTCCGAGGACACCGTGCAATATCTGTTATTTTTTAAATGGATTTTATTTTCTGATCTATACTTCATTTTTTTATTAGCAGAAGTCACTTCAAGCGACGTGGCCCATCACAACAAACTACAGCCACTAATACGCCGTCGCCATAGTTGTTTAACAGCTGTTTCAGCTACCATCTCTGTACTGTTTTGTCCATCAGAAAGTAACACAGGCTTTTGTTATTACACTTTATACGTTCAATAGACAAGATTGTCTCTGCAACAGTCTATGCTATATGTGGTCATGGAACCGAGGGTCGACACAAGCATGGATTCTCCATCTCTCAAACGCGGTAATTTCGGGAATTTACTTGTTTCAGCATAGATGTTGGTGGTACATACCTTCAGGCAATCAAAGGGAACTACAGCAATAATGTCATTAGGTAATGCCCAAATATTAATAATTCATTTGACGTGCATAACTTCACTTTGTTTTAGGAATTGCTGACAACACTGCGCACTGAAGGAATTATAGTTGCTGCAATGCTCATTATACTACTGTAGGTACCTTAAACGTGATGCGATAATTTGATGGAACATTTATCAAAGATTAGAACTTACAGACAAGATGGTAAACAAAATGTTACCTCGATGAAACATGGGTTAATGAGGGGTACACCGAACAAAAAGTTTGACTTGATACCAGCGTGGACAAGTCAAGCATTTATTGAGGGTCTTTCAACTGGATTCGCAACCCATCTAGAAATGATAAACCAATAATTATTAGTTTTGTTCATAGAACGAATTGGTGATAGTTAGTGTTAAGGAATGTATATATTTTTACAGAACTGTACATATTTCTTGAGAATATTTTGTGTTTAAGTGGGACCGACGCGCCAGGCACCATCGTAAAAACGACAAGGGATGAGCGAGGGTCAGTATGGCATAAGACATTCAAGAGGGTTGACATGTATAACACATAAAACAGTTTACATTAAAGGCAAATTAAAACACAATCATACAGTCCATTCATTGAAAACAACAACAGTTAGAAAGTGGAATTTAATGAGCAAGTCTGACTTGCAACTATTTGAAAATCAAACTACATTGTTCTATGAACTTATGAATGTCCCGTACTCTGGTCGTCTTTTCTATTAATCAATCTAAGCTGATTCATCATAAGCCAGTTCGTCAGTTCCCAGTTTATAGTCAAAGATACTATTTCATAGTTTACCTTCGAGTTAAAACAAGTTCAAGAGGTGAAGTAAATTATTCTTAAAATGAATACAGAAATGGGTGTATTAATTACATTTAAAATAATAAATGAAGGTGGCAAAGAGGCAAATGAAGCCAATGAAAGAAATTCTGCATGATCGCATACAGAAAAATGTGGGAACTAAATTTTCCAAGAGCTAAAGCAATTAAATATAAATATGTCACCATCCCATTAAGAAAACCGGAGGGAGTATTGGAAAGAAATTAAAAAATATATATTGTCAATAATCTTCGTCACAATATTTCTTATGCGCATGTCCGAAAATAAGAATTTTTTTTGAAAAACCAAAATTATTCTGATCATTGCCCATCGATTTAAAACTAGTTAGTAAGTTACTATGAACAAGGGATTATTTCTCAGAATTAGATATTTGACCTTCTATCAACACCTAAATGAAACTATAAGCAATATCGAATCTAAAGTGGACAAATCGATACAAGACGAAAGCAGTTGAATCGAAGTGGAATGCAACGACTGAATTTGACAAATGACGTTACAGTACAGCCAATCATAAGGCGAGATATTTTCTCCTATCTTTCCAACGCTGGATTCTGAAAATGAATGGACCCTAAGTACTTAATTACTAATTTCATTTTTAAGTTAAAAAATTCCCCTTACCACCTTGTTGAGTAAAGAACTCTGAATACACATTTCGGCAACTAAGTTGCCATCCTCAGCAGAAAACCA
>JARFOC010039983.1:0-24359 GCA_031763485.1 Osmoderma eremita | reverse complement strand
AACTTAGTTGCCGAAATACGTATCCAGGAGTTCTTCACTCATCGAGGTGGTAAGGGTATTTTTTTATTTTTTTACTAGTCTTACTTGTTTGATATATTCATGAGGGCCATAGTAACAGACTATATTAAAATGCACAAGGGACGTAATATGTGTCCAAGCGCCAGAACTTAGGTCAAAGTTGAATTTGAGCTTTCCATACTTATGGAATTTTACATTTCAGTTCGTTATAGGTTATGTCTCATCCTTTTGAAATGAAACCATTCAAAAGGACTATATGTAGTAGGTTTTATTATATTATCCATAAAATATGCAAAAAAAACAACGAAGATGAAACAAACAAAAAATATAACGTTTATTGTACTGAAAATAAGTTCAATTACATCTTACTCATATGTAATTATTATTAGATACACATAATTAAATTTAAATTTATACAACAGCATTAACCACCTATGACAATGGCCAAATATGACAATGGCAGAAGAACAATTTCCTCAAATTTATGCACTGTGTCTAGGATTGAGTGTTTATCGTTGCTATCCTCGTTGTTATTACATCTATGAAGTTGGTTACATTAGCAAATGAGTGGCATTAGTACACAGACAAAATAACTATACCAGGGTATCCACTAGATAGGCCGATTAGAATGATTTATAAAAATTCCACTGGATGTCGCGACTATTCGCTCTAACACGTAACGTAGTCCGAGGACGGTGCAATGTTGTCAGTTTCCGTCGTAATGTATTTTATGTAGATACACGATATAGGTACGAACCTTTCGTTCGATCTCTGGAGGCTATTCGAACAAGGGCTAGGAATGAGAAGCATCTGTGGGATACAATCAAAATAGTTACTTATATACTGTAGATGCATTTATATAAATAGATAAAAAATCATAGAAATTGTTGACAACGTTGCGCATAAATTCACTGCTTTTGTGGCGCCATCGTATGGCGCATAGAGCTAGTTACTGCTGACAGGGAAGCAAAGCAGGGCCTTTGCCTCCTTTTCGGACTTCCAATATATTGCATTTAGTGGACTGTCTGTATGTTACCTTGTCTGTGATTAGTAGTTAGAAAAGCAATGAAATAATTCCTTTACGAGATATTTACAAAAACACTTTCTTTGAATGAAACAACCTGTATATTTTTACACATTTTTGGACCAAAATAATATTGTGAACAAACAAACTCCAACTTCATAGCTTCTACAATAACAAAGCTAGCAATGGTGAAGACTTACTTTGGACATGGTGCATAATTGTTACTAATTAAAGGACTTATTTTCGGTACCGGTGAAATAGCGATTATATGACAAAATACGGACAAAGAAGCGTTATTCAGTCAATGACAAATGTTAAGTAAAAGCCCGCCAAACACAGCAGTTACCATTTTAACGTTTCAGTCCTGTGCAATCTCAAGTGATCTCAAGTACAGAGTAATTTTTAATGATTGAGGACAGTTTAACTTTCCCGCCGCCTCAATTTTTTACAACGTTGGTAATACGTGAATAGACCTTGCTCCATAGATATAGTATATATAACTATAGATAAAGTGTTCCGTATGTTCGTACATGGCACGGCTTGTGTCCAAGAGTTTTTAGATCAGGGGAGGAGTGCACAGTAGCAATTTACCTCAAAAAATACGCATGCGTAGGTATGTGTTTGAAATTTTACCGGTTATTTTGAATTGATTGAACAAACTGCTTTCTTGACGATAGAAAGGGAATAAATGGTGCGAACATGTGGCTTTTAAAAAATGATCTTCTAAATCAATATATATAATAGTATAGGTTAATACTATTAATAATAAAACAAGTAATGTACAACTAAGGTTAAGTAACGTAATGATGCACCGACAACAGCTGATTGATAAGTGCTACCAAGTCACAGGTAATACCAACTGATCTCAACTGATATTGTCTGGTGACTGAACAAAAGCGCATGCGTATTTTTTGGGATAAACTCAGGTTTCCTACTCCTGCCCTCTCCCACTAACTCTTGGATACAAAATATTGTTCGAACCCGTAATCTATAATATTATACTATATATTATATCTATGCCTTGCTCACAAAAATAAGACAAGGACACGTTATCGTATTCACTAAGAGGTAGAACAAGATGCCATACTCGCCAGTGTGGAGTATATGTGTTTGTCTGTGGAACAACGTCTCTATCTAACACCGTTTCATCGTTTTTAGGGAATTTTATTTACTATGTTTGTTAAACAGTTTGCTAGGCGAGGCTCCTGTCCTCAGAAGTGCCAATTCCTGGTGCACAAAGAACGTCTCCTGTGCATTTTAGGATCTCACAATAACGTGTCATTTATTTTTTACTAATTGTATTGCTTAAATTTTATGGGAAACGCCGTGTATCAAATATTTATTGAAAACAAACCGGTGACTTATGAAAGTCAAATTCACTAGATTACGAAAAATCACTGGTCACATGGGTATTCTGTCTCTCACGTTATAGGGTGTTTAAAAGAGGTTGGATATTTTTGAACAATTATTAATCTCTAATCTAAGATGAAGCGATTCCGAATGTCAAGTTCTTGGAACGCAACTACAAATTTTAATATGAATAGAAGACCCTAATAATCTTTTTCAAAATTAACAACCAGTCGCAGATGCAGGTTTTAGCGCCGATAATTTAAAACGCTCCTACTATTTTAAAAACAGACTATAGTAACATCCAAGCGATTTCAAAACGTATAGATGAATGAGCTAATTGTATGTTCGTTACGACTTTTTTTTTACTTTTCTTGTAGAATATTGGGCCTCCTCCTTTTTGAGCGTCCTATATACAACGTTTTAATTATCGTATTTTCATTTCCATTAGATTGACGTGTGGGCGGCTGGCGTTATCTTATACATATTACTATGCGGCTATCCGCCCTTCGTTAGTCAAGACAACGATCAAGAGAAACTATTCGACTGCATCCTGAGGGGCCAGTACGATTTTCCGGACGAATATTGGCACGACGTATCCGACCTGGCCAAAGAACTGATCTTCAACATGCTGCAGTTGACGCCAGAGGTGCGATTCTCTGCGGAGGACGTTCTAGACCATCCGTGGCTTCAGTTCGCGGCCACCAGTTCCTAATCGCAACTTCCCCGATGGCGGTATAAAAGTAATAACAAAAGTAAACACGCCCAGTAATTAATATCAATAAATGCAGATATATGCTTGTGCTCGCGAATAACGGGGTAGCCGATTAGGCTATTAGGGAGAGAGTATTAAAGAAATATTACCCGCGCAGTCGTAGATTCTAAATAGTAGCAAGCATACATACTATGCGTCGGAAAACTTAATATAATATTTAATATGAAAAAATGTATTATTCGCATTTAGCAAACGGTAATATGACTTATTTCCATATTTTTGTAGTGGAATTTTGATGTTTTTGAGGTAACACCAAGATGGTGGTGTTACCAAGCATACACTCGCGTTATTATTAAATACATATTGGATTATTCAAATTTAAGTCAATAGAGATTTGCAATGATCTGGCTTGATAAGTATGTAATTGGCGGTACATTTTTTTATGCCCCGTATAATTATCAAAGCTTTATTGGTTGATTTCTCTAATTTCGTGCTATTGTTTGTGCCATTAAAGGTAGTAAAATCATTTAGTTCCTATCAGTAAAGCGGTTAAATATTGACTTTGAAAAACCATTGGTTTATGATTGGTCCTTTCAATTAAATAGCAATTGCTAATATATTTTAATATTTGCTATTCATTGGTTAAAAAATGTAATATGTTCTTCTTAAATTATTACAAATTGAATTAAAACAAAAGACATAATTAACAAATATATAATTTGAAAGCAATGAAGACTACCTGTTTTTGTGCCTAGTCCGAACTCTATAAATGATAATAAAAAATAACTTATTATATTAGTAAAATAATTTATAAAGGTTAATCGATTATTTTGAAAATAAATTCAAACAAATTGAATGATTGAGGTGATTGTATTGTGATGGATGGACCAATCAGAAACTAAATTTTTTGAAGGAATTATTTAAACCACACCAACTTCTAAGATAAAATTATTAAAATGAACATATCTCTTTATAAATTGTTTTTAGTCGTATAATCGTCTAACAAAAAAAAATAGATACAATGTAGCTTTAAAGAACTAGGCAGTCGACTCATTTTGAGTGCTAAAACATCACATATATATATATAAGAATTTCAACTACTGTAAAAAATCCTGTTTTTTTCGTTTTTTAAATTTATTTCAACTGATATCTTTAGCGTAGGTGTACACATTTAGAAGATATTCAAATATTAATACGAAAATAACATTGATCCAGGTGTATAGTACGATTAAAATCGGAAGACACCCGAATGTGCAAACTGAACGGCGTCTGACATAAAGACTACTTTCAAAACGTTTTCTTGAAACGTTTCATTTTGAGAATACAGAAGAGGGAAGAAATTTAACCAAATGGTAATACAGCCTGAAATTTTAAATATTAAATGTCACCATAATTACAACCAGATGACAACTATATAATTGTCATTTATGGTAAATGTGAGGTTATCATAAACTGCAACCCTACTGAATTATTTTTTTATGTGGTTATTTAAAAAACTTCGTCCCCGCGTAAATCTGTCCCAAATTTCAGCCAATCATAAGGCAAGATATTTGCTCTTATCTTTTCTAACGGTGTATTATTAAATTGAACGGACTATACGAAAATTAATGATTTCTGTCAATAAAAATAAGGGAGAAATCCCTCGCAAGAACTCTAACCTACAACTGAGAAATGCCAGTCAAGATTTGCGGTAACATCTGTGTGTGCAAATTATATAAGCTTCATTTCTTCCATTTCATTGTTCCTTTTTGAATGCGTAAAGTGGTTCGTGCACTGGTGTCTCCCGATTTCAAGCGTGCTATCCCTCTGTTTAGTAATATACAGTGAGATCTATAATGATTGTTCCAGCCGCTCACTAGTAAGATATGTAACTAAAAAATCCTTCCAACGTCGAATTTATTGAGATGAAATATATCGATGATTTTCTAGGTATTTATTATTAAAAAACATATTACATTTATTAATTTATTTTTATTACATATTTGGACATACTTAAAATACATCCAGCTACATACATAAATGATAAATTAATAAATATTTTACATTATATTTGATGTTCAAAATGTCCACTTGAATTTTCTATAAATGCACGTATTCTTGGTTTCATATTTTCATAAACTTTATTAATTGTTCCTTTTTCCAAAATTTAAAGGATACATTTCGTCGCACAACGGAAATCTTATTAGCATGAAGATGCAATTTTCAATTGATAACTCTATGACAAGTCCTATAGCTCAAACCCAAACTAAGGTTTTTTACCGGTTCAATTTATATTGTGACGTACCTGGTCGTTGACAATCAAAGTATTAAAAAACATTCGAAGACATATCTGATACAATATTTTGTGCTCTTTCCAGTCAGGTAGGATAGATTGCTGTAAACAAAAGAAAATTGAACATCAATTATTTTTCTTCATATTTAGATAGGTTATGAAATTCTGAATGCAGGGACGCTTTTATTTCTTCTCCTAAGGCAATAGAAAACGTCATAATAAGAAAATAACGTAAGTAGGCCATGAATGCATTGCACAAAAAGAGAAAAAATCAAAAAGTATCCTGCTGCAAAAATTGTTCAAAATGGCCATTTTTTATTGAGCTCTACACAATAAATTATGCCGATACTTCACATTTCCAAAGTCCTGCTTATGGAATTTGCGTTTTCTTTTATTATGATGTTATTTATTGTCCAAAAAGAAGAAATAAAAGCCTACCTGCACTCAGAATTTAGTTATCTAAATATGCGGAAAAATTCAATTCAAGAAAATCAAACTGTAATTCGCTCCTCTTTTGTTTTTGAAAGTACAGCGATCTATCTTACCCGACTGGAAAGAGCACAACATATTGTATCAGACTTGTCTTTGAATTTTTTAAATACTTTGATTCTCGTGGAAATAATGAGTGCACAATGAAAAATCAACATACAGACTGTATATGATTTTGAGAATATGAGTTAAAAATATATTAATGCCCTATGAAATATAAATCGTGATTTATTTAAATTATGCACTGATATTATGATTGCTACTAAATGAGTTAATTTAAGTTAAATAATTTGTTCAATAAGCAGTAAATTATTTGCAAAAACAGTGACGCACTATGATTGATTTTGGTGAAATATACGTCTTAAGGACATGGCATAAACTTTAGCACTACTTCCTACTTAGCAACCAAAATGTTTGAATGCTTACCATTGTTTTTATTTGACAATGTTTGAATATAATTGCACTATAAACTTAATTGTATCGTCTAGGCATCACATCTATTTTTATATTTATCAAGCTAGTATCGTCGAAGTCGAAATTTAAATCTTCAATTAATGGAAATTTTGACCGTGATTATTAAAATTATTATTAAGAATCATTCTTTGTGAATATCCCATGTTTGCACTCAAAATAATAAATTGCACCATTTCGATTTGAACAGTTTCTTCTAAAGCAAAAAGAATCCTTACACGCTATCTGTTTTTATGCAACTTCTTCTACGAATATGTTTAAACACTTGCCTAAAAAACCCAATTTATCAGCTTTACTATTTTCTACATTGTGTTTACACAACATATTTCACATTTACACATTACTATTAAATTGTTTTAAGGTTCGTAGTTATAAATATACTAATGGAAACTTTTATTTTTGCAATAAGAATTATTGAGATAATCAAGCTGATTTTATTATTTTAGGATGATCGTGTTAACTTTATAAATAGATATATTAATAACTGTTTGCCATCTGTAAATAAAGAATCTTTATTTTTGATAGAAGAAAGTATATTAATTAGAAAGAAATATTAGGGTAATAATCAAATTCCTTTCTTTTTGTTGATTTATACATTGACAAAACTAATTAGTTTATTTTGCCTCCCAAGCGAATTCATGAAATGAATTGTGGTTACGATCAAATATTAACTTTCATTATCTTAAAGAAATAATGTAATCCATAAGTAAAGCACCCACTAAACGTAAACAATTTTGAATAACCCAATATTAGTTATTAATTTTTGCATTTCTAACTTTATCGGTTTTAACATGTTAGAGGATGTTCTTCTTTATACATATATTACTAGATTATGGTATAAATAACGAAAATTATATAAAAGACGAGAATGCAATAATATTAAAAAGAAATAAATTACCAAAGGCATTTATTTTTTATCTCTTGAATATTGTGATTTTTCAAAAATCTAATCTACTTTAGACGATTAATTTATTCTTTACTCTTTATATTATATGGTGGTATACCAAAGTGCATTTATTTTATTTTTTCGTTGGTTTGATATTGTATTTAGGTCTGATAATCGTATTGTTACATAAATTACTGGCACGTCAATCATCACATATTACTTAAAACAATTTGTATTGGTAGTGCATCGTTTCAATAAAAGCAACAGTGTTTCAAATTTAGCATCACAGTTACTTCACCTTTTTTTTTGGCAATATTTTGTCGTACCCTGATATGATCGACATTTGTATTATGCTAGCTTACGTTAGGAATTGTTATTTATTATGTCAGATTACGCTGAAAGATATAGTTCGTTTTTTTATTCGGAGGACTAAAGTAGTGATCTCCTATTACACTAGCAAATATCTGTTTTATCCACTTCGAGCATTCTTTGAACGAAGCTTGTTGGCGAATTTGTGAACGCAACCATAAATGAGGTTATATATAACATGATGTACAACGTCGTTTTGGAAGATGTTTGACAGCTGAAACAGCTGTTAAGCAAATATGGCGTTGGCGTTCAATTGTATTATTGCTTGTTGTGATGCGGGCTCAAAAATAACAAATTTAATTGGGCCACGTCACACGATTGAAGTGAATTCACTCCACCGAATAAAAAATAGAACTATAGTAATCCAAGAAGTGGGAAAACATGTGACATATTAGGTAATTATTCTAATTTAATTTCGTGTTTTATCACATATCAATAAAATTTTTTGCTCACTAGGTGTTAATAGTTCATTACTATTGTGATTCGTATTGTTTTTTTTTATTTGGATAGTGCAACACACGAATCAATCGTAGACTGATTTCTTTGTAACAAAAGAAAGCCCTTGTATTATTTAGCCTTTATTTACTCGGATCATAGATACATTGATGGTTTGGTTCAAATGAAACGTTTTACTGGCCGACTACGATATTGAAATTTTATCCCGATAAATATTTCCGAACTCCACCTCCGTGACAATCAGGAATACAGTGAAACATCAGTTGGGAATAGCGTGGCTTTATACACTTGCATACAGGATGCCGATTTTCTATCTCCGTATATGGATAACTTTCTTAATATTAAACATACAAAATCGGTTAAATGGAGAAAGTTGCTCAGAAAATAGAGTTATAGTTGATCTTATCCAGTGCAAGGTTTGTGAGATATTCAAGAAAAATTGAAGAATTTTGAATTTAGATTGATTTGAATAAAAAAAAAACAGATTGAACACAAAATGTAAAATAAGATTTGTGTTGCTGCAGTAAGTGGGACGTATATTTTTGTGTGATGAATTAAAAACACTTTGATTCACTTAACTACGTAAAAAATAAACTAGTCTGTCTGTGTTATGAATGCTTATGCGTGAATGCATGTCTAGGGGTGGTATTTATAGTTAGTGTTTAGGCATTTTGACAATGGATCCAGTGCAATTGGTTTGTTTTGAAAAAGAAAACAGTTTTTAACAACGATCACAACACTATCGATACTAAATAGAACGTTAAACGTCAAATGTCAAATATTTACGTTTACAACTGGCTACGCTCTAATTGTAGAATCATACGAAATGTCACTAAATCTGGTATTACTATGCATTTGCTGAATGTGAAGTTGTTGGTTGTCCGGCTATAATATTCACATGTCAAAAGCCGGCTGTTTAGTTGCAAGAACTATTATCTTGCATCCTTATGTTTTCTAGGCAATAAGGGAACTTCAATACTTGTACTTGCAATCCACCATCTGACAAATCTGGGCGACGAATCTGTTATTATTTCTAATAACACTCCAAAATCGAGACGAAAAATAATGAGTTGTACGAACCATCAATTTATCTATGCTTAGATCAGTTCGTTGTAAATCTTTAAATTTTATGTAGGCTTTGGTACTTAGTCGATATGGTATATGATACCTTCCTTACATGACAAATCATCATTTAATCTAAGAAATCGAGTTATAGTGAATATGGTGCTGTTGTAGGTACGATAGATCGTTAGACCATTTCTAATTCACGTTTACCTTAAATAATCCAATCAAGTTTTCATTTCTATAGTGTGTTGCATTATCCAAACTATTTCTGGAAATCTAAAGAGAACATTTCCTTAGCGACAAATTCGCAATATTGTAGTTCTCTTTTACGATATAGGTATTATTTAAAATATTTATTTGTTTTTTTATGTTCTATTTGTATATGTCCATTTTTTATATGTTAAAATATAATATATTATTATGCTTTATTATGGAAACTCATTCGTGTAGTTTAAAATTATAATTATAGTAAGTACGTTACACATATTTTTATTACGATTAATCAATCAAATATCATCACACTGGTCACTTATCGTCGACCCATCCATTTTTGATAAGTATGATTTCTTATAGTTGTTCGTCGTAAAACAGCAACAGACATCGCAATATTATTCACAATTTATGTTTAGATATACAAGGCGTATATTAATGAGATAAATTATTGTTAAATTTATGCTTTATTTTGTAAATAAAATATTTAGTAATAGAAATTGTATTGTTTTCTTACCCGCGTTAAGTATGTATTGCCATGATCTTATACGGCATCTTGCCGTGATTCGAAAATTCATCCTTGTCATATTAGGTTCGTGTGCCAGAGACGTTGTCGCTAAGATCAAATTGTTTATTGTTAGGGTTAATTAAATATGCGCAGGACTGCCACCTATGCGATTGGTATTTGAATTTAACATTAGAGTTTCCATTAATATCCGGGACTCAATCGGTAAAGACGGTCTCTGTTTTGTAGGGGTAAGGGTAATATGAGTCCAGTCAGCGACAATTAATGGGTATAAAAAATGTTACTAAGTCAAAGACTACTTTATAGTTTTTACATCTTGTAAAATAACATAAACAATTACACATCACACAACACAAGGGTTTTGGAGAAATTTTTGACAGGGTTAATAGACAAAAAAATATAGAAGGTCTTAAATACGAACGGAGTAGATGCAGGAATAATAGAAGCAATTAAATCATTGTATGAAAATACCACGAATACAGTTAAAACATACGACCAGGATACCAAAAAATTCAGAACAACATAAGGATGTAGACAAGGAGGAGTTCTTAGTCCACTACTATTTATAATATTTATCAACGAAGTTATTAAAAACGTTAGCAATCAATGTAAAAACAGACGTGGGCTATTATAAAATGAATAACATCAAAATAAGTGAGCGTGGACTCGCCGATGATATTGCAATAGTAATCAAGTTTCATAAATAAGAAAGAAATAAGCAATAAAACAAAGATGACAGTTTATAAGACTTTTTTGTCAACTCTGTTATACGGCTGTGAATCATGGGTGTTGACCGACAAGTTACAAATTATCGAAAAGTAATACTTGAGAAGAGTGGTGGTTAATTAAGAGTAACCTTGTTAAGATGAGAAATGATACCGTAAGAGATGCATAAGAATATGAAAGGGCCAGGAAATATGCAGAAGAAATGCAATGGTGGGGCAACTTAAAACGACTAGACAAAGAAAGGTTAGTCAGGAAAGTATGGGACCCTAGTAGAATAGGGAAAAGAGGGAGAGACAAACCTGGTATGACGTGGGATAGTGAGACAGGTAGGATACTACAGAGCAACGAATGTCTTGGAGGCAGGATAGAAAGAACCAGATATAGGTGGTGAAAGGGAATAACTGATGCAGGAAAAATTTTACGGAATAAACTACACTTTACAGCAGAATCGATTATATCATATGTTATTGGATTTATGCCAAAAATCATGAGGCATAAATCATAAAAGTTGAGTTTGAGTCGAGAAGGAGCTAGAGGTTGTGGGGACAAAAATCAAGCTCGAAGAAACACGAATATACCTTTATAGCGATTTAACGGTTGAAGAGTGACTTCTACAAAAGGAGACAACAACAATTGCAGGAAAAGAAACCCAAGCAGCAAAATTCAAATTTGCCGCAATTACTTTTAGTAACTTCAACGTAAGGACATTGCAATACCCATTAATACAAAACAAAATTGTAGGTAATTTTATGATTTAATATTGAAGTTGCTAAAAATAATTGCGGCAAATTTGAATTGTGCTGCTTGGGAAAGCGCAAGGGAAACAATATCAAGATGGATTTAAATAAGATAAGCAAAGAATCAAATTCTTGATTCAGTCCTGCCTTAAAAATCATCCAGAATGGACTTACCCTATTTAGAATAGATATTTTTTCAAAACATCTTAAATTTTAGGTATTATCCAAAGAGTATAAAAGATAATATCAATAATATAATGGATTTATGTTATTCTCCTGAATTAAAATGGATTTACCGAAACAAAATTTGTAAAGCAATATCAATATGTTACATACAATTTATAAATCTTGCCGTTCAACAAATAGTTACAGTCAAAAATATATCATGGTGTGTATGTCCTACACTAGATGTTACCATTTATAAACTGGCGGGAGATTTGCATATTTAAAAAAAATTCGTTTCGTAGTCGAGGATATGTATAAATAAAATGTTTTCTTTTTAATTCCAAGGGAGGCGAAGTAAATTATAAGTGGAGTGACACAAGTTCAAGTTTACTTTCTGATAGTAGGCGGCGCTGTAGATAGTGTACTTCCGGTACAAACGGTAACGCGGGAAGCCATTTTATTGTTGATGCTTGTCAGATGCAGTTAGCTGCTTGCGTTTGTTTGGTTTGGTCAATTTTGTTCTAGATTTTTCTTGTGTTACTGCCAACAATTAGTTAGTGTGGTGATTCATATAGTACAGACTCTTACTAGCATTGTTCGCAGTGCAGTCAGAAACTATCCGAAATTGAATGACACATGCGCACTAACTGCTATGCGTTCGCAGTGCTACAATTTCATATTTTGACAGTTTGAAATTTACGATTCGGTGTTTGCAGAACACGGTTTGTGATTAATCCATAAAGTTCACGTACTTCGTGTGGAATTGTGGATTTCAAATTCGCACATGCGCATGTAACGAAATTCATTGAAAATTGTAAGTTGTTTTAGCGTTACATACGTATATTGTCAATTAATTACATTTCTTTAATAGCAAAGCCTCCCATAAAGTGTTGTGCAACTAATTCTGAAGATGGATTACACAGAAAATAAAGAGTTCGATATAAACATGTGTTCATTTTTGTTTTAATAATTATATAGAATATAGTAGTAAAAAATAACCGGCAAATATAGTAATTTAAAAATGCCGCGTAGCGAATTTTAATTTACTTTTTTAAGGTAGAGGGCATAAAACGCAATTGCGATTTTACGTTATTAAGTTGCCATTCTCTGCTATCCCTTATCTCTGGTTCATGTCAATTTATAGCAATGACTTCACTTACCAGGAAATATTCATGCCAGTAGTTACAAACAATCAACACTTGTAGACACGCTATATAATTCGTATAATTTAGAATAAAAATTTAAGCATTTAGTTACTTAGAATTTAGAGAGTGAGTAACCATTTGTTGCTTAATATGTATTCTCGTAGCTTTTTAAGTTTTAATTAAAATATGGGTGAAGCGGAACTATTGTCGCTTGTTTGAAAGAAAAAAATCTACGAATACGTGATACATAACATAATACGAATAAGTTTTCGTCTCGTGTGGTTGGATACGTGTAGGGTCACAACAATCACACAACGCGTATAAACAATTGCATGCAAATTTGTCGAACCTTATACTTCGCCGACGTATTGCTACTGCTCTTCACCTAGCAATTCTGACCTAACAGACACGTGATATCAGAGCACTAGGAACTTTTACTATCGGTGGTAATCTTCTAATGATATTGAATGGTATCCAAGAAACGTATGACGTGTGACGTATAAGTGCCTACTTCCTAAACTTATTATAAATTTAATTTAAAAAAGTTATTTCCTCTAAGCACTTGAAATATTTGTCGTGGAGATTGGAAAAATTTACACTAATAATGGTATTTATTTAATAATTTAACAAAAATAATGAGTACACTTACTACATTTACTTTAATCTAATTTTCCTAGGAATTTCTCTCATTTTGATTCTAAACTTATATATACTTAGGTATGTATATAGAAATATCCAGACAATTCAAAGCAATTGTACACATTACACAGAATATGTACTGAATTTTGGGAGTATGAGGAATGAGCTTAATCTAAATCTGAAATAATATGCAGGTGTACCATTCAAGAAAACGTATGTTTGGTTCTCCCCCCAAGCAGTAAAATTCAAATCTGCCGCAATTATTTTTAGTAACTTCAATATTAAAGCATGAAATTACCTACAATTTTGTATTACAGTATTTTAATATCTTTAAGTTGAAGTTACTAAAAGGAATTGCGGCAAATTTGAATTGTGCTGCTTGGGCCTGGTAACATGAAACAACCCGTATGTAAATAATTTCAAAAATGTTAGTTTCAAGGCTGTCTACAATTTTGGTGAATAACTTTTTTTCCCGAGCGTACTTGCACAAAGCCTCTCTTTCATTTAAATTTTATTGGCTAGAGCACGTTGATCGGCAACAAAGGGATAGTACTAATCGAATAAATTCCGAAGATATTACTTTGCAACATGCTACGAAAATCGTCCATAAGAGTAAATTATCAATTTAACAATGATAAAATAATTAATAATATATAACCAACCGCATTTGGGTACACATTTAAACGTAATTCTTCCAATTTTCATGTGGCCTAACTGCCGTGACGAAATATAAATTTCACGGATGCGATCATTTTACCCGGTATTTCCGGAATTTACTTGCGACGACACTTGTAAGGGTTCCGTCCTTATCAGAGATAATACTCCTTATTGTTTTCGGATTATTTTCAAAGGTTTGCGACCTGATCCTTTCATTATCAGCGCAGACTCTGCGTGGTAGCGGGTGGCTTTCCCCAGTCAGTGTTTAGTCCTATTTTGTTTGTCACCTGTGCGGTTACGGTTTAGAGCGGTGCGTGCAGTTTCGCGATCTTGTGCGTGTGTGTCGAGTGAAGGGGTATAGGAACAGGATTTACGGGGTGAGTAGGTATTTTTGTTTATTATTGAGAATTAAGATATGACGATACATATAGATGGTGTCGAAAATCATAAAAACAATGTGTTTTTGATATTGAAACGTTTTAACTGCAAAAGCATTTCATAACTTAGGAACATGTGATGCCCGAAGAGTGGCTACTCATTTCTTGGATACTTTTAAAATAAACTAGAGATAAATTTTATTGAATCATAATTTAAACTTTATATTCTCTTGATAATTTCTTAGTTTACTGCAATAAACACCTTGTAAACACCTTAACTGATTATCAACGTATAGAATCTTATTTGGGTAATTTCTTAACCTCAAATATGAGCATAATATTTGTAATTGTTTGAATCATATTGCCCAACATATTTTACTGAATGTAAACTTTGATTTCAATATGGAATTTTCTACATTATTTCCTTGCAGACCTCCGTTATAATAATAGTTATCTCTAGTAGAGAAGAATACTATACTAATAGAATATTATCTCGATATTAGAAGTAAATTTTATTTATATGATAGTGTAATAAATTGTAAAATTAGTGCTCTCTCTAATATCTCTTTAACTGTTTTTGGAAAAACATACTAATCATAAAAGGGACACAAGCTATGATAAAACCTCAGAGAAAAATGAAACATTTTTAGATTCATTTTTACATTCAAACTTAGAATTATCTCAAAATAATGTTGATAGGTTTCTTAATGTTAACGATTTATATGATTGCATTGTTAATGTTTATATTAATAAAAAAAAATGTTGGGAAAATAGACAATATCAATAACTATAATCCGAAATTGAAGGCACCAAATATTGGTATATATTTTGAAGATGAAAAATTGGATTTTCATATTTTGGGATAATTGCATCGCTTTTTTAAATATTCGGTGATCTTCCAGCAATAGACATTTATTTCTCTCATTATTTTGATACCATATTAACACCACTGTGCTTACGGCTTCCTGTTTGGAGTACATATTTGATTACATACCTTCTTAGATCTTAGATCATTTTACCTTGCTTTATGTCATTCTTAGATATTCGTCATCAATAACCATTTTTGATATAATTGATTAAAATTAAGGCAAAGACCAATAGATTTATGTACAGAAATGACACAAATGTAGTTTCACAGTTTTGCCACAAAAGGGCAGAAGTAACCCTTTACTATTTAGTGAGTTGCCAGTACTATTTATGCTTTTTAATAGCTCTACTGAAGAATCATGATTTTTGATAGAATAGAACGTTATATATACAGTAGCACTAATTTGAAAAAAAAAATGATGAAGACAACAGACTCTCCTGTTAATCGTACAGTTGGTAGCCCACAGTGACGTGTCTTGTAAAATTTAATAGGTAGTGTAAACATAACCTTATCACGATCCTTAATTTACACGTTGAACGCTAACGTCATGTTCGGCGATCTTGTATTTTAAGCCGGACGAGAAAAAAACATATAAAGAGCGGAGACACCTTCAAGGGGCTCACACACGGCATTCGGTGCAGCACGGTTGACAAGTGCACCGGCATACATATGCATCGCCGTTAATATTTCATTTTTATTAAATGTTGGAGTTCTAAAGTGTGGACTATTATTTAAAATCGTTTACACACATTATTAATTAAAATGATTTTAATTTCATTTCAAGTAAATCAAAGAAATACAATTGCTGATATTAATTTTATACTAGGTGTTAAAAAGTATCCACAACTAATTTCTTTTCATAAATTGAGCCTTGGTTTCAAGCTTCCAAAGATGTGATACGGTTCCTCTTCTGTACTTGCTTGAATTTCATTTTCAACTGCTACGTATCCACATACATGGAATTGTGCTTCGTCAGTAAAAAAATGTTAGGTTAAGAACACCCTCGTAAATATTGGAGCAATATGAATACAATCTTGGCACACCACATGGGTTCTAGTGATTTGAGCAATTTGATACAGATAAACCTAAAGACATTAATTTATAAACCACGGGGACATAGTGACATTTTATCGGTTAATTTATTACATGAATAATTAGTATTGCCTGTTTGTGCTGACAATCTTCAGGCATCGGGAAGATAATGCATCCAAGATACATTTAAATGAAGTGCGTGATATTTTGTCGAATGCACGGCGTTTGAAGTCCCTATGTTTTGTTATTTTTCTACATTTTAAAATTAATATAGATCTTTAAATACCCCTCTTGGTCTTTTTAATTATAAAATAAAATTAGTTCAGTAAATAAACAAGTTTTATTGAACAAAATAATGAGAATCTATAGGAATTTATGATTTGAATAGCAAAACTTTAAAATATGCTACATTAGTAATTAAAAAATATATTAACAATAATTTGGCAAGATAATGTTTTTAATTTGTGCAGATACAGGTATGAGTTGACAAAAGTATAAAATAGCACACATAATTATGTCCTCACATATCACAATAAAGATTTAAGAGAAATTATGTTAGTTAAATTAATTACAACTCAGAGTTTTAATAAAAGAAATTAGACTAACCTACCGTCTTAAAATGATCTCTATTTTATTAATAATTTATTGAACATAATCTCCATTTTCCACAGAAAAAGAAATATTCCAAACATTCTGAACATACAGCACTTGTACACACTATTTTATATAACCAGCAATAAAAACGAAGTAAACAGTGCATTTTTTATTATCTTAAACACCAGTCTAACAGTTTTTGTCACTAAAAATATATTCCTCCTAATTTAAGAACCAATTGTAATCGGGAAAGGTTCGAGCTACATATCTTGCCCGCTAAACCCTACTATGCACATATTTAAGGAATGGACTGAATACATTATCATCCGAGTTGTATTTGAATTGAAGTAAAATTTTCATTGACTATATATATTCAATTTATCCGCATAAGTCATTTCGTTGGCTCAATGCTATGTTAAGTGTACTGACACAAAATCCGGAAGGATAATTTTCGCGGTATCTAAATTATTTGATAGATCTTGTCGTTTACTATGAACATCAAGAATTCTTTAATTGCGTAATGGTTTTTTCTTGCTTGGCATTAAAAAAATGTTACGATACAAGTGATGATGTTTCACGTTGTGGTTTTATAGGATACTCATTATCACCAAAACTGTTGAAAAAGGAATATAATCATTTGCCAACATTTATTGCTTATTGTTGACGACGAATCGTATACAGCTTACACAAAAAAATATGACATACAGTTTTGTATTTACACAAGTTTATTAGTAATGTTGTGTGTTACTTATTTGGAATAATCGAAACTCTAATACAATACACAATAATATTCCACGTTTTCAACCAAATACGGTATTGATTTTTTTGCGTTGCTGACACCTGGATTTTAGGAAAAGCCGGAAGTTCTTGATCGTACAACATATGCGGTACCTCCGCAGTAATTACATACTTGAAGCCAAATAGGGGGAGCGGACGCAGTACCCTGTGACGGATAGAGGTGCTACCGTATTTATTTATTCATTAATTTATGTCGATACGCACATTCTCTAATATTGTTTGTACTTCTTTGTACGGATGTGATTATGATGTATTGATAAGAATTTTATTTGACGGAACATTTGTCCAAATATTTACATATGCCGTATAGGTATCGTATATACCGGGTGATTTATGTAAATACAATGTTTTGGCAATACTGAGTAATGACTAGAGTTGCTCACTTCGCGACAAAAGCCAGTGGCGGACGCATAAAGGTTTACACATAAAATACACGGTTAAAAAATAAATTATATGAACTCAAACACTTTTCAACACATTTTTCTATCAGGCAGGGTTTCAGAGTGACAAAGCAATGCAATTTTGTGAAAGTATATATTATAATATGTGTATAAATCATGAAAAAATAACGTACAAAGCAATATATTTACTTGGAAAATGTGCTGATATACGACTTTTGGCTGTACTTTGCATCAGAAACATCTCTCTTCGGCGTCCAGCAATAGTCTGCCAACATAGCAGGGCTCCATTTGCCTTGGTATGATCAGCACTTTCATCGTCGCTTAGTGTCATGTTTTGTGGAGGTTTAGGCACAGGTAATTCCGGACTGTGATGTACTGGTCTCCAGCACAGATGTAATATTAGGTTATTTTACAGTATGTTTGTATTTAGGAGTCATACCACTTATATTTGTTAGACAAAAAGAGCAATCGGTAATACGATAAGCAGCATTGAATCCTGTGGGATAAATTATCAAATACTAATAACTAATGTTTCAAATCCTGCATTCGCTGTTGATTCATCATGTGCATGCTGTATTAGTTGATGCAAATCCTCAACGTCATTCTGAAACACCATGTTCTTTAAACATGGAAACAGTAAGAATTGGAAAAGAAAGGACAGAATGAAGCTAATAAACTACCAATTAAATTAAAGCGTTTTCTTTGATAGAAAGAATTGTGCGCTCCGGCATTTTTTCTTTTGAGAAATTTATTTGGTAATTATAAAGTCTAGGTGAATCTTTTGCTGATGCAATTTATACGTATATATCTAATTTAATCTCTTCAATAATTGTTCGTTTTCAAACGCTAAAACGCACAATCTTTACTTACAGGTAACTTCCTAGAATGGCAATTCCGTGATGACCGATCAGCGTAAATACTCACCTCAAGAAACTATACAGGTAGGAAAAACCTTATCAAGTCCATAGTTTACTATAAAAACCATTTGTTGTATAGTCGATATCTTGAAAATCTCTGAGAATAGCCATATGAAGCCTTAATTTAACGATGATGAGTTCACGAATTTACATTTGCAAAACATCAGTTGCTTACGGTTAGGACTTATAGGACTTATACACTCTGTATATATTTTCTGATTTAATATTGTAGTAAGATTGGCATGACTTTTTATTGTGCATATTTTATTAATTTATTTAGAGTTGACAAAGATTTTTTAAAATGCTTAACATTTTCGTAAGATCACAATAACTATTAAGTTCATCAATAAGAGCGCCATGCTACGCAAACTTAAAAAACATGTGGATATTTCTACGTATACAGTCTTACACAACTTACGACGATAATTGACGGCAACATGGTATGCTTATTTGTTCTTGAGCGGTATCGTATTATTGCAGGATTATGCCAACCATATAAAAACAATGTAAAGACAAAATCAGGAATGTTTGTAGTTACGTCAGATTTGTTTATGGCGTATCGTAACTAGCTAAGACATATGTTATATACTTTTATCTCGATTGCGTATACGTTTGCTTCCGGTTTTTAGATATTACGCTTGTCTTCATTCGATTCATCGATTAATGACGTAACTACAAACATTCGTGATTTTATGTGTGTATTCATCTATGACACAATACACTATTGCCCGAAATAAACAGTACGGAAACTAAGTTGGTGGTGTCTTTATGCGCGCGCTCTCATACCCACGTCAGGTAGTACAGACTTGTCAAGTAAACGTTAAGCAATTAATTAGTAGTGTGTAATTGTTAAAAATGGTGTTAAGTACAGAGGAGAAAGTTTCTCTGGTGGAGCAATATTTTCGCTAGTACTGAATCGGCCGACTCAACTGTGCAAGTTTGCGATACGTATGTGACAAATTCACACAACTGTTTAATAAACGTTCTCCGAGTAAAGCCGTAATTTTAAAGGTTGCTGAAAAGTTCAGAAATACTGGACAGTTAACATTAGCAATAACCATCAACGCGTTTTTGGGTAGATCTTAGAAAATCCGAAAGTTAGCCAGCGAAGGACAGCGTTGTAACTTTGTGTAAAGAGAACTTCTTTGCAAAGTATTCTAAAGGAGCTGGGTGCATTTTTGTATGTGGTACACCACCAGTTATATCCTTATTTATTTATTATTCAATCCCACGATGGGACATTGAAATGAAATCTATCTAGCCATGACAGTAACCCGATGTCATGACACTTGATATCAAGTACCTGTTAAGTTGCGTGTAAATCAAATCATTTTTGTAGTTTGCAGAGATAGTATAGCAAGGATAGATGGGGCACTTAACGTTAAAATGGTGTGTCTATCCCTTTGGTGGTCTGCGAACCTAACTAAACAGATTACCGCGCCAAATTTCATATATTTCAAACTTGACAGGATGCATAATGCTAATCAAAATTCTATTCGTTCTTCTATTTTTTCACATAATGTCATTCACAAAATGTGCTAAAAAGTGTATGCATTCTACTGTGCAGATTTTTAAATAGCACATGTTCTATTTCCAACTATAATTCTGTTTAGAAAGTGAGCGCACAAGTTACGCAAAAAATACGCATTGACGGTTTCGATTAACGCATTCCTGAAAATTATATTTACAATTGGAATTAACCTTTTTTGCTTACCAGGCGGAATACCATAACTGTATTCGGATTACTCCTGCCGCACAAGATTGTTAAATCTATTTATTTTTCAAACACAATAACGCACTAACCAACGTTATTCTCGTACTGACTTGTACAATAGCAACTTTGAGGCTAAAGACTCTGAAGGAAAACAATTCGCTCTACCCTACTCAACAAAAATATAGCCATTAGGAATATAATTACACTAAAAAGTACAGTCGGGTCCAGGTACCTGGCGATGCATCATTTTCAGCTCGACGTGCGTTAACAAAATAATAATTAATTAGGGACACGTCAATATTTAGAGACAATACACAATAATAATAAAAATAACGATAATGATTAAACAATAAGTAAAAACCAAAAGAACTACTAACAACTAAAGGAATTGTAATATAAATACTCTATGCAAACCTCCAGATAAAATTTTGCACTCAGAGCCCTCTATTGGTCGCGTAACCCCTGGTTTACACCAAAGGTATACTAGTGTCTGGTCAAAGCAATTCGAATGGGGTAGAAAATCCATTCGAGATGACCCGAAAAGTAGAAGAAATTGTGTTAATGGATCGACGAATCAAGATTTTTATTATTTTAAATGAGATAGGAACGTACAAAGCATCCGTTTTGATAATTTCACATCAGAATTTTGGGATGAACAAAGTTTCCTACCCCGGACCAAAAGTTTCGAAGGCGAGAAATTTGGGAAGAAAATTTAGCGGCTTTAATTCGTGAGCGAAACTTTTGTACATTATAAAAGACGATGAAGAAAGCAAAGGCGTAAGCATCAGTATGATTGACGGCGACAATTTTTTGTGATAAGGAATGCATCCTCTGGAATGGAGGGTAGACAATTGCCGCAAATCTCTACAGAGAAGCAACTAAAATTTTGCAATTTGCTATATATAGTAGGAGGCGCTGCAATTTTGCCCAAGAGACTGCTGCATGGAAAGTTTTCTTTTGTATAAAAGTTTTTTTTTAGTTTGAAATTTCATCTTATTAATATTCATTAATATAAACACAGTACACGCTATGAATTTATCGCAATTTCAGTTAGTGACCAGTTCAGTTTTATGGTTTTTATATCTATTTATTCTATAACATATTTTTTTGGCGAAAATAATAGGAATCTTCGTAATATTATGATTAATATTCAGATTTAATTAATAGTCACATTCTGAGTGGTTATCAATAGTACACTCTTTTACTTGATTCCATTTAAACTTTTTTTTATGACAGATAAATAAAGGCATATATAATCCCCCTCTCTGTTCGCGGTTATTTTTGCTAATTATAACTAACAATAAGTCTTATTAATGTGTTGAGAACAATAATCTATGCAAATATTTACGTAAGACGGAACGACAATAGAATAGTCGTGAATAAGCCGTCTAAAGCTATTATGCAGATTGTCTTGAACAGCTTCCTTTTCAATACCTTATCGAACAGCAGCACCACGTGGCCTGCGATTGACAACAAGCTCTCTAAATAAGTGCGGAGGGTGACTTGAAAGACTCGAACACCGTGAGCAACGTGTCTTCCCTCTAATTACATGCACCGTGTTCTCCTCGGGCGAGATTTGCATAAGAACACACCTCGAGGCAGAAACAAAAACTTCGCGATAACGTTTCCTTACGCCATCGTCAAAGCGGGACCGCCGATGTTGTGAATTCAAGTATACGTATGTTAGACGCGCAAAAGCTCAGGAAGCAATGGTACACTCATGTTTCCTTGTTATGGTACAGTATGGATTTGCCATTAATGCTGACGCCTCCAGGCGCTTGCGCTGGATGCACGTGCGTCGGAATTAGATCGGAACAGACTGCATGACTGCTCCTGCGATGCGTATAACAGGTTTCCGCTGGCGTTCGTTATTGGCGTGGCGTATGCGAGCTCGACTCAAGTTATGTGCGTAAAAATAGCATACACCGGCTGAGTGTGAAGTATGAATCGAAAAAGAATATGTTTTAGCTTATATAATATTATCAAAAAGTCTTAATACATAGGAGTTAGTGTTAAAAACCTAGCAATACAATATAATGTGGGCGAGCAAAGAGTGCGTGGTATTAAATATAATAAAGAGCACCTGATAAAATATGCAGCTAATTCTGATAATACCAGTGGTTTATCAAAATGAAAAACCATGAAACCAGCGACCTAACAAGAATTAGACAAGGCGATGGTAATTTGATTTAATCAGCAAAGATCTCCGGGAATTCCCGTTTCAGGAGCCATTTGTGCAAGTAAAGCAAAGATTTTCTTCGATGCACTGGTAATAGAAGGTGAATTCAATGCGTCTCCACGGTGGTTGAGATTTAAAAAGCGCCATGGTATTCGTCAAATGAGTATACATGGAGGAAAGCTAGGCAACGATAAAGTCGCAGCTAGTGCTTTCGCAAGAGACTTTCGCTTGTTTATTGATCGTGAAAATTTACTGCCCGCACAAATATACAATGCCCATGAAGCTGGCCTTTATTGGAAGTGTCTGCCAACAAAAACGCTTGCTTCTGTGGAGGAGCGTCAAGCACCAGGTCACAAATCTTCGAAAGAACGTTTAACTGCTATGTGTTGTGCAAATGCAGACGGTACCCATAAAGTAAAACTCTGTGTTGTTGGAAAGGCAAAACAACCGCGATTTTGTAAAGGAACAGATTTTTTAAACTTGCCTGTAGATTACTTCAATCAAAAGGGTGCGCGGATGGATACAACAATTTTTAAAGAGTGGTTCGATAAAAAGTTTTTGCTTCCAATCCAATCTATTGGATTACCTCAAAAAGCTGTACTGCTATTGGACAATACTCCATCTAAAATCAAGCGATGGGCAGATATTTGTTAAATATTTACCACCAAACGTAACAGCTCTGATTCACCCCATGGATTAGGGCGTGATTGCCACAATGAAACGTCACTATCGTAGTGGTTTGCTTCAAATAGTGATGAACGTTCTGATCTAAAAACATTTTGGAAAAATCTAACCTTATTGGATGCAATCTACGAACTTGAAGAGGCCTGGGGACAAAGTGCAGTCAACAACACTACAAAAACCTTGGAGGAAAATATTCTGTGATGATGAAGATAGAAATGAAGACATTGATTTTGACGACGATTATGTTGAACTTAACATACCACTTGCCCAACTGCGTAACATTTTACGTGCCCAGAGTGGATGCAAAGATGTTGACATACAAAACATTGAAGAGTGGTTGCATATTGACGAGTCTTTACCAGGGTACGTAGTACTTACAGAAGAGGATATTGTTAGTTGTATTTGTGACAATGTGGAAGAAGGTAGTAGTGACAACAATTCATACGAAGATCTTCTACCGGAAAACCGATCCACACTGCAGTACTCTTATGCAGAGTCTTTTGGATTACTTAGAACAGCAGGATAATGAATTCTTACCTAAAAAACTTGCTTTATGGCACCTGGGGGCAAACATCAATGGAAATGGAAAGTTGGGCCAAGAAATTAATAATAGCATAACAGCAGCTACAAAACTATACCATAGCATGAGAAACAACTTTATTAGTATAAGGGAAATCAGCGTAAAAACTAAGATGACAGTCTACAAAACGATATACCTACCTACGTTGCTATACGATAGCGAGACATGAATACTTACTGACAAATTGCGGAGAAACATACAAGCTGCAGAAATGAAGTACTTAAGAAGAGTAGCAAATATATCAATAATGGACAAAATAAGAAATGAGAACATACGGGAAATGCTACAAATAGAGAGC
>JARFOC010039973.1:0-24367 GCA_031763485.1 Osmoderma eremita | reverse complement strand
AAATACGTATAAAATAAAAAAGGATGGATATAGTCCATAAGAGCAATACTTCCTTTAAAACGTGAGCTGCACTATAGGCTAAATTACACGACGCCGACGTTTGATAAGTTATATCTGGATATTACAATATTTTGAAAGAATATAATACTGGTCATGAGTTTCATCCACCATAAAATATCAAAAAAGAAGGGCTGTCTGGATAATGCGGATGATGACACACAAAATAGTATTCGAAGGATTGTTCATTCATTCTATTTTAGAAACGAACCATAAACAGCTCAAAAAGTTCACGCCGCAATCGTGAAATCATTTATAGGGATAATGTCAAATACTAGTTTATCGGCCTTCATTCTCATGTGATATATGTATGGTGGTGTGAATCGGACATTTCGGTGTTCGCATCACAGTAGTGTTGCTTACTGCATCTATTGGGCGATTCAACTTTATGTAAAGTTCCAAAAGTATATTTTTTACACTTTTGCATGCAGATAAACTACGGCATAAACAAAGTAAATAAAAACAATTATAAATTACGACATGTTGGTTACATACATCTTAAAGAAACGATTAGTAAAAAATCTTCTGGTCTCTTCGACAATTACCTGATCTCCCATTCCGGTAATGATGGGCGTGTTCCAATAAGCGGCCAATCTAGCCACCGGTTCCAAGGCGAACATGCAAGCGGGACCAATGAAGGCGATTACGTCGTCCCTAAAGTGCATATCTGCTGCCAAACCGGGAGCTCTTGCCGCACTGCAAGACGGGTAGCTGGATCGGTAAAAATAAACTACTTTGGTCTCCATTGGCCTTTCTTATAACAATTGGTGCGTCGAAAGGTATTGTAATGCAGGTAAAATAAAGAAAACTATAAAAAAAAATTCTGTCAGAAGTGGGATTCGAACCCACGCCCTCAGAGAGGACCAGAACGCTCGAAACCCGTATATGACGGGCAAGGTAAACCTTGAGTCTGGCGCCTTAGACCGCTCGGCCATCCTGACAGTTGCTTTTTCTACTGTGTGAAATGACTATGTGAACCAGCGGCGGCTCGTGAGTATTTTTAAAGGGTGGGCTGCGGTAGCTACAAACTCTGAACATTATTATTATTATTTTTATGGATAGGCAGCAGTAGCCACAAACGTTGAACATTTATTATCATTATTAAAAATGAAGAAATTGTCTCAAAATTTTGAATTTCTTTAATTATATTTGGGTGGGCAGTGCCTACCCTACCACCCCCAACGAGCCGCCAGTGATGCGAATGATAATTTATTTTGTAATTTCGGTATTCCATGAAATATGAGTATCCTGGTAACTATCAAATTTTTGTTGTGATTAAGAAAGCAACTGATAATTACTTATAAGGTTAAAGCAAGTTATTAGTGTTCGTCATTTAGTAGATTACCGACATTAAACATGCCATATACTCACAAATATTTGGAAGCCTTTTTAAATTCAACTTATAGATAAATTGGCTATAAATGGATATAAACTATTACCCATTTCCGTGCCATGTTGCTGTTCATAGAATTTATATTCTATCAGAAAATAGTTCTGCAACATACACAATAAACTTGATGTATTCATCAGTTTTTCTACTCTCCAAATATTTTTTTTACTAACAGACCAAATATTTCAGGGTTCCTGGGAAAAGGAAATAGTGAACTAGCATCGAACGACTCTAAAATCTCACAGTCTTTCAGTTGATGATTTGTGATTTTGTTTATAAGTTCTAGTGAATTTTTTACTGAAAAACTTTCTGGTTTGACAGGTAAGTAATTCATTTACTAAGTATTTTGAAACCATGTAAGCTGATGAGTTATTACCAGACACAATTGCTCTCATCGGGTTATCTCATTTGTGGATTTTGGGTAAACAGTACATTCTAGGTATTACTGGGTTAAACAAACTTCATCTAAGTTTAATTGTCGAGAATTAGACAATTTTTGAGAAATTTGTTTGACAAATCAATTTTAGAAGAGGGTTTTGTTTAATTGTACCTAAAGACCATATATACAATAATTTTATTAACCCTGCTGTAATAATCTTGTTTTTCCAGAATTACCAACTTATTGCCTTTATCTGCTTTTAAGTAAAAGCAGTTTTTTTATCGGAGACTTTTAATAGTTAGAAACTCGTTAGTTGTTTTGTTGATTTTTGAACTGATTTAGATTTTCTTTGATCTGGGTCTTGCAAGCCTATCTTATGAAGCATTTCTGAGAATCATTAAAACTTTCAGAAGTTTCAATACCGGCAATTATCTCTTCTGTTGGAATTTTGCCGACTAGTATAGGCTATGTATTTCAGACCTTTTTTTATTTCAAAAAGTGAGTTCGTCTTTATTAAAAGTTTCCGATGAATGATTTATGACTAGTGCTTCTTCCACAGGTATCTTGAATTTATATAAAATTTTAATAAGACACAAAAAGTAGCACTTACATTTGTTCGTCGGCATTCTAGAAAAGATGCATCCAAATAACAAGTAATAAAAACTTCAAAGGGATAACATATTTCAAGCACACGATAATATATTTTTTCCTGTATCCCTTTTTTCTTTTAGAGTGCTTTGTATTCTCCATTTGCTTCATTTTTTTACTACGTTCTTTTCTGCTTAACTTAGTATCACCTTTACTGTTTCTTTTATTGCTTGGTGGAAGTGGTTCAAACATTTATAATTTTATAAATTGTATCTAACACAATCATTCGCAAATCTATGTTTAGACAAACGGGTTTACACTTTCGTAAACTAGAGTTCTTTCCAAGGAAAACTAATGAGCATACAAAAATCTAAGACGTTTTGAATAAATACTAGTCTAATCTAAAATCTAGTAAATCTTTTCTGGATGGTTCCTAGTAGGAATTGAATCATAAACTTGATTTGATTCGTTGCTTACTTTATCTAATGGTGTCTTTATCTCTGGCATCCATCAGAGTCAGAGTTCCTAGTTACCGCGTATTTATAATTATCTTATTTGGGTCATTAGCAATGATTTTGAAGACTGTACTTTTATTTGTGATCCGGAAGCTCTTTTTTGTTTCAATCATTTTTTTCTCACTTCCTCATAAACATGCCTCTATATCAATGATCTAATCATTTTTTGATATGTATATGTATATTTTTGAGAAAATAGTCTAACTAAACCTTTTCTTATCGGCAAACCAACTTCGTTGGCAATTTGTTGTGTGTTATGACCAATCACCTAAGGGTAACACTTTTACCCCTTGTTCCAAAACATGTTTGATGGCGTGGATTTCTAACCATTGCTAAATGATCTAGATAATTATAAATACATGTGAACTGGGAAGTCTTACGCTAGGACAGCAGAGATCCAAGCTAAAGAGTCCAACAACCAAAGTAAGCTACGAATCAAATCTAACCACTTGATTTGATTCGTTGCTTGCTTTACTTGTTGGACTCTTTAGCCTGGATCTCTGCGGTCCTAGCGGAAGGCATTCCTAGTTCACATTTATTCAGTCCCTCCTAGGGACTATTCAGAACGAATTTACTGTATTTTAGAACGTAGATATTCTTTCAAATCGTCTTAAATTTTTTCTATTCTCGTCAACTTTTTCTTAACTAAAATACTAAAGAATACCCAGTTATTACAGTGTCTTTACTTTATCTCCAACATAATAAATGCACTGTCCGGCTAATTCAACTATGTATCATATGATCTAAGATATGTTTTTTCTAATGAATTTTAGATGCCTGTTTTTGCAACAAATGTAATTTATCTAGAAATTTAATGAAAAAATTAAATTCTAATCAATTTTCGTCTGTGAACACAACTTCAAAGCGCAATTTTAAGTGAAATAAATACGTTAAATTTATTCCAAAACAACGAGTCTTAAGTACAATTTATAGCCAAAAATTTTTGAAAAAAATGACGACGAGGATGGGATTCGAACCCACGCGGGCAGAGCCCATTGGATTAGCAGTCCAACGCCTTAACCACTCGGCCACCTCGTCTACATGTTTTTGGGTTCTCACAAAACAATCATGCAATGCATTGTGGAAAAAATATTTCAAGAAACAACCCTCTTGAGGCTTTATATATTTTCTTTTACATAAGTATACATAATAAAATTTCATTATTCATACCTTTTTGCTTTTCTTTCTTATTAAATTCCTCTGAATGGCAATCCATATACTCACCGTTAAATTAATTTACCTAATCATAAAGATCTAATAGGCTTACCTAGCTTGAACTTTCCTTAATTTAATCCGATGTCCTGACAGAAACTTTTCGTTGACTTCTTCTAACGCCATGTCGACAGCTGGTCCGCACCGTTCCAGGTCGAACGGTGAGTCCAAATGAGAAGCCATTAGCACCCCAACATTATAGTATTTATACGGATGATCGGCGAGCAATAGTTTAAATGTCATAGCATATAGGATAATTAGAGTTAGCCGTTTCATATTTTTGATGATTGTTCTTTTAATATTGTTAGGTGCCGTTAGTGTTTAGAATAATGGTTAGTTAGTTTGTAGGTACCATGGGATTAATAAATAAATAACGTTTGAATTAATTGTTGAACCAATAAATATCTGTGATCCCTCTACATGAAAAAATAAAAACTGCACTATTATACAGAGATAAAATGGATGAAGTCACGTTAAATTTCCCGCCAATTTATAATTAAGAAGCTATTGCGGTCTTAATAAATATTTCTAGATAGGTGATAAAGTAACTATTTTAAAAGAAAATCGTTTAACAATTCTTATTTGGTAAAATTTTATATAAATATTGTGCTGACGCAGAATCATAGTGGAAGATGGACCAGCAAAAGGGCAAAGACGTTTACAGTATAGATGGAGGAAGCTATACAATATGGTAGGAAGGAGATGAAAAACAAGAATACGGTGGAAGAGTTTTGGCAGTACAGGGAGGAATGACAGTGATGATTTGAAGCTATTAATGGACGAAATCCATATACACTATGTATACAGGCTGATTTATTTTCGACCCGCACCATGGGGATCTCGGTTATTATTGGAGATAGAGGGTAGGCTTAGATTTGGCAAAGTTGCTAAATTTAGTGTTTATTATGAATCCGAAGAAAAAATAAGCCTGTGACAAATGACGTTCAAGATTTTTTTTTACCAAAAAAAAAACATTTTCTTCTTTTACCCCTAGCATTTTTATTCGGCCTTGCAGAGAAAAACTAACAACAAATTCTCAAGGTAACTTTTGATCTTCTAACTAATGATGTACTCGAAATTTTTATATGACGTTTCCATCTGGCCATCATCAACTTTCTTATTTCATACCGGCGCCATATTGGATTTTGACACGTCAAAAATGGTATATTTTTCTGATTTCAACCATGTATAACAAAAAGTTTTGATATTATGATTTTATTGACCATGAATACATTTTAATAGTAAATAAGGCAACCATGAAATTTAAAACTGTCAAACGTTTCAATTGTCGTTCATTAGTAATAGAAAAATGTCGTACACCAACGAAAAGAAACGAGATATGTTAAGTATTCTTTATTCATCGAACCGAAATACAACAATAGAGAGTACAAGATATTTACAATTGTTTCCGGAACGACAACACGTCGTACCATTTCTCTAGATCTTGTTTGACATTTGGTCAAGAACGGATCGTTTACCAAGCCGTGTATTATTTATGTAAAGAATTTGAATGAAAATCGACGGAATATTTTACAAATAATAAAGTAAATGCATTCTTTTGCAAGATTGATGTAAATATTGTATTTTCTAGTTAAATAATAATTCTCAACATTTCCATGCGAAGTGGCGTCAGAAAGATGTAAAGATGATATCCCACAAAACATTGAAGAACTTCAAGATAGATTCCAGAATGCCTTCGATATAAATCCTAGAAGAACCATACAAAAGGCAGTTCAAAATGCCGGATACCGTGTGCGAGTGAGTATTAATCAAAATGGCCAGTTATTTGAACATTTACCGTAATTGTTGGTTCATCGTTTTGCTTTTTATTATTACTGTTATTGTTATTGTCATTTATTGTAATAAATCAGGTGCGCTTACATAAACTTTGCAAAACACCTCTAATTTACCATTTATAAAATATCCCATTCATTTTAATTCAAATTCCTGCTAACATAAACATTACACGGCGTGTTAAACAATCCACTCTCGAAGTTTCTATCAAGATCTGCAAGAATGGTTCGATGTGGCTGTTGTCGTTCTGGATACAGTTGTAAATATCTTGTCTATTGTTGTATTTCGGTTCGATAAATAAAAAATACCTAACATATTTCGTTTTTTTTCGTTGGTGTACGACATTTTTCTATTACTAACGAACGTTTGACAGTTTTAAATTTCATGGCTACTTTATTTAATAATAAAATGTGTTCTTGGGCAATAAAACCATAATATCAAAACTTTTTGTCGACATGTTACACATGGTTGAAATCAGAAAGAAAACTCTTTTTGACGGTGTCAAAATCCAATATGGCGCCGGTAAGAAATAAGAAAGTTGATGATGGCCAGAAGGAATCGAAACGTCATATAAAAATTTTGAGTGCACCATTAGATAGAAGATCAAAAGTGACCTTGAGAATGTGTTTCTAGTTTTTCTCTACAAGACCGAATAAAAGTGCTAGAGGTAAACGATGAAAATGGGTTATTTTCTGTTTTTAAAAAAAATCTCGAACGTCATTTGTCACCGGCTTATTTTTTCTTCGGATTCATAACATACACAAAATTTAGCAACTTTGCCAAATTTGAACCTACCCTCTATCTCCAATAATAAGCGATCACTATGGTGAGGGTCGAAAATGAATCAGCCTGTATAAAGGAAAAAAAAGACGAGTGCGTAGCGCCTTTATTTATAGGCCAATAACTGAAACGGAAAATTAAATGGTTGGTGTAGGCTATAAAATGAGCTGATAAAATATTTATAGCCCTTGAGGGTTTTAAGGTTTTAGGGCCGTTTTTTCTTTAGATTAGACCATACTTCTTTTTTATGATTCTGAGGGAGAACCTTTTTTCTGAAAACCACAATGTATCGCAAGTATACCTTTACATAAGAAAAAATTCAAAAAAAGTAACAAAATAATTATTTAGTCGTGCGCAAAAATAGCACTAGCATTGGAAGCAAATGACGAGCACCAAGCGTTATTCAGCATTTAACTTCAATTAGAAGCTAAAAAAAACAAAATGGAACCACCCTATGGGAACAGTCGAAAATCAGATTAAAATCAGATTAGATTTTAATAAAGAAAAGAGACAGCAAGGAAACTTATGACGTCCGATCTTATAGAGGAGCCAACATCGACTCCCTGGTCGACGTTTTGGTCATAGCCAAATACAAATTAAAACCAACAGAAGGGGCCTGGAGAAATTAGAACTAACAAAGTAAGAAAGTCAAGTGAACAAGAAATATAAAAAAACTACAGGGATCAGAATGGAGTAATATAGAGAAGGAATGGAAGCTAATTAGAAGAAGTATGAGTGTAGGAAAAGAAACGAAAATAGAATCCAAAGGAAGTGGAACGACCCAATGGTTTGATGATGAATGCAAAAAAAGGAATAGACAAAAGAAAGGCTAGAATGAAATTGATAAGGACGGGCAAAGAGGAAGACAGAGAGAAGTACAGAGGAAGAGGAAGAGAGAGAGAGAGGGAGAGAGAGAGAGAGAGAGAGAGAATTAAAGCTAGTAAAATATGCAGAAAAACGAAAAGGTAGAGACAACTATGTCAGAAATTGAAACAGATTTGCTTGCTGCAAGAAGGACTTATCCGTCATTTACGAGTTTAATTGAATAAGTCTTTTGTTTTTTGGAGAAAATGTACGGCTAACTTGATATATCGAAAAAACTGTTTTCTTGTCATTTCGCTTTGTGCCTGTAGCTCTGTTACTATTGACGTTAGAAAAACTTTTTACATGGGGAGTTGAGGAATTAAAAGAGGAAAATGAGCGTAATTTATTTGTTTATAAAGAGAATCATGTCAAGAGCTATATAACGATATAGCACTTGACCAACGGGAAGCACTGAAAAAAATGCCTTTTTTTATGAAGTCATAGCCGACTATGGTTTCTGTGATGTCCGTGGTTATAAGGCCTAAGGGAATCCTTTTATTGGAAGAATTAAATTAATGATGCACACGTCAACAAATACATTTCAAAAACTGACTAATGACAAACAACTGGTTTTATATGGAAATACATTACAGCTCTTCCCTCGTTAGCTTAATCTCTATATCTACCAGGTATTTTACATTTCCGTTTTAGTCTAGGGCGTCTAGGGGAATGGTCGGTCAGATTCGAATGGTTATTATTATCTTTCAATCTGTGTGATAGTACTGCTGCTATTACTTCATTTGATGCATGAATCGTACGCATAATTGGTAATTTAGGATTAAAATGCGTAAGGATTTCTTCTGAAGCAATTATGTTTTTGATATTAGTAAAAGCATCGTTACATTCATTACTCTACTTCAATGAAGCGTTTGTCTTTAAAAGATCATAAATTGGTTGCATTGGTTGCTAACTTTGGGACAAATTTTCCGTAGTAATTTACCATACCAGCAAAACGTTTAACTTGTATAAGAGTTTCTGGAACTGGTGCTTTTATTCTTGCTTCAACTTTGCCAGCATTTTTCTTTAATCCCTCTTTCGAGATTGTGTATCCTAGATATGTAATATCTTTCATGAAAAATTCGCATTTGGAAAGTTCCAGTGTAAATCCTACCTCTTGAAGTCTTTGAAATATACAGCTCTTAAATCATCTTCATGTTCCTTCCTTGTTTGTCCGGTAACAATGATATCATCTAAGAAGTTTGATGCACCTTTCAAATCTCTGAGTGTTTGAAACATTGCACTGACAGGCATTATACCATCAAATGGAAGTCAATTCACTTTGTATAGACCTTTGTGTGTATTCCATGTGAGAAGTTTGGCGGAATCATCATCTAGTTCTAACTGGTTGTAGGTATCACTCAAATCCAATTTCGTAAATGATTCCCCTCCATGTAATTGTGAGAAAATATCTTCAATCTTAGGTAACGGGTAACTTATCTATAACAACACGGAATTAGCGCGGTGGTAACAGCGTTAGGCATCTGCGGGAGATGTCGATGGTTCGAATCTCCGTGCGACGATCAATATTTAAGCCGGTCACAGCCGGTGATCGATTCTTCTCTCGGTGCCCTTCAGTGTTGGGGAAAATCAACACTGCTGCACTCTTACGGCGAGGAGAGGCAATAACAGGCCATACATTTCACACACACATACACACAATAGTGTTAAAATTTATTTGTTGGATTTACTTGAAATGGAAGTGATAAATATTATAATCAATAAATAAAAAAGAAAGCATTTTTCAAACAAAATTTAGCTAGGAACAAATAAAAAATGAAAATTTATCAAGATAACTGTCATATTTCGTAAATTAAGAGAAAATCATTCCTCAATTTGTAATAAAAAGATTTTTATGACATTGCAAACAACGATTATTACCACGGCTATCTACGATTGCCGTCTTGCCATATATTTTATTGAGGTAAATATGGAGGGCGCAAAATGTAACGTGATCTCGTCTCGTAGAGTAGTGTCAATCCAAAAAAATACATATTGCGTCATCATAATGTCGACCTAGAATACACTAACTAAAATCCTCAGTGGAGGAGGTGATTTAAGCTATTGGGAGTTCATCTATTGATGTAATAAAATAATAGGGTACGGTGGGCTGAAATAGTAAAAAATAAAAACAAAAAAAACCCTTATCACCTTGATGAGTGCAGAACTCCAGATACGAATTTCGGCAACCAAGTTGCCATCCTCAGCAGAACCTTGAATAACTTGAATAATACTTAAGGAACATCAAAAGTGCCAAAAACAATTAAACGTAAAAAATGAAAGGTAGTACAAGCATTAAAGACGGACTCGAGTTTCTGCCTACCAGGCGTCATCAGCGTCTCTCCGAATGCTAAACCCCCTTTGATCTTATGATCAAAATATTTGCAGTTTATGTTAAGGTACCACCACATAGAAAGCTATCACTATTAACCGCTTATGAAGCTGCTCTTCAGTAATTTGACTGAGTTACGTGAAAGTACAGAAATTACACAAAATTAATAGTGGTAATATCATTCCTCAAAGATTTGTGGAATTTGGAATTTGTAAAAATGGCTAGGATAAAACAATTTTTGACCAGTATGGGATTGAATAATACTAGCCCATAGTCTTTGCAATTCTTCATGCGATTGAATAGATGTAAATATATGTATATTTTTGACAATATAAAAAAATCAGATCAAAGTACGAACTGACGTCAAAAAATGTCAATAACAAATCCATTTTTCAAATAAATAAAAGAAAGATATAGAGTATAGAAGAGAGCTTGCTTGCTTCGTTTTGCATTGATACCAAAATATATCCTAAATAAATTTTGCATTCATGGACCGGTGATTTAGAATAATGTTTACGATTTGGGCGCTAATAAAGTTACAAATCCCAATCTTGGAATATACTAGCCAATAATTAATAGCATATATAAAAAGCTCTTCATAGCATTTTTACCTAAAAATCAATTTTGAGAATCTCCCAAGATATATAAATTTCCAAAACTGCTTTGATCAATCGTAAATCAACCCACGTCCCATAAATTCACTTTTTCCTATGTTAAAAACAATTAAGCTTCCCTTATTTTACCGCTTCAACTTTAGGCATTTCGCTACCTTGATTATCCACTAATTTGGTTTAAAACTTTCACGACACCATTTTCCGTTGACCGCGCACCGGGAATTATTATTTATAACCTGACCGTAAACTTGAATCGAAGCCTGAACTTGAAAACTGTTGCGGAGAGCCGACGAGGCAGGTCTTATAGACCTTCGCGGCACGCGGAAGGATTCCGAGATTATTCCAGGCGCTAGTCGGGACACGTTTGTGTAACCACCTGCTGCTCTCTCTGACAAACGAAAATCATCGTCGCTGGTCAAGATGCTGCGCACAGGAATGGACGTGATAGGTGACATTTGCGATGAGATACTAATGTAATAGGGGGCCGCATGAATGAATCTCAGGCACGGAGGGATGTCGATTCTTTTCATTTTTTTTTCTTGTTTCACGCGTTTTTAATGTACAGTCTCAGACAAAATTATACGGCGTGTATATATATACAGTTGGCACGTAAAGGTTGGAATAAGAAATTCTCTGACCCGTGGATTTTTGAATTTAGTTGTCGTTTTTCTGATGATTCATGTATACAGGTGACCCAAAAACATGTTACGACAGTTCGCTTTTTTTCAATGGAAACATCTTTTTTGTTTCATTGGTAAATTCTACGTCAAATTCTGAACATATTTTATGTATCACGTCTTATACCTGAATTCAACTGTTTCCGAAAAAAATACTGTCGAGACCTAAAAAATTCAACTAAATTTAAACACTTGATTTATGTAAATAAAAAATTGAGTCGTACTGTTGACAGTGACAGTTGACACATATCTTAGCAAAACTTATTGGGATAAGTCTTTTCTTTTAAAAATGAAAGAGTGCGAATAGAGATACTGATGATTGGTTATGGGGACAGGATGCGTTCCCAAAAGGATGTTGGAAAATGTTTAATGCAAAGAATCCTCACATAGAGCAAATATGTCAATCTGCTGTCAGCAAGATACAAAAAAAATTTCGTAATTTAGGTCACGTCAGGGATAATTACACGAAAGATCGGTTTACGGCATCAGAAGATAAACAGCTAAATGTATTACTGACTGTGAAGACCACCATAAGCCTAGCCGCAGTATTGCTTTGGAAAATCAGATTTGCCAGACATCCGTCTTAAAGTATTTAAAGGAAAATAAATGGCATCCTTACAAAGTCCAGTTGTATCATGAACTAATAGAAGATGACTACGACAGACGACTTGAATTTTGCGAGGTACTCATGAATTGTGCAATACGGATCCACAGTTTTCAAATCGAATTGTATTTTCGGACGAGGCAACATCTTGCCTCAATGGAGGTGTAAATAAGCAAAACTGTCGGTATTTGGATACTGAAAATCCCCGCTGGATAATGGAATGTTATACTCAATATCCTCAAAAAGTTAATGTTTGGGCCGGCATTGTTGAAAACAAAATTTTGGGGTCCTTTTTTATGGGAACTTATACGGTGACATATATTTAGAATTCTTAGAAGATGACCTAGTACCATGTCTTGCCACTTTATATCCCGATCCAGATGATCATGACACCAAACGATTTCTTATGGTATCAGCAAGATTACCCTCGTTCTGTGCGTGAGTACCTCAATACGGTTTTCCCTGAACGATGGGGTCCAATTGAGTGGCCGGCCAGATCTCCAGATTTGACCCCTTTAGATTATTTTCTGTGGGATTATCTTAAGTGCAAGCATTACGTTAACCGACCAAACAACATCGAAGACTCAAAGAATAGGATCAGAGACGAAATGAGATTGATAGAACCTATCGTAGTTAATAACGTTTTGCAGGAATTTCAATATCGTATCGGATACTGCCAGGAAGTTGGTGGAGGTAATTTCCAACATTGGAGTAAATAATTTTTATTTTTTATTGCTTTTTACTACTTTTTCTAAATAAATAATAATATGTTGATGTTTCAAGTTACAGTGCATTTTTCTGCAAAACAGTTGAATTCAGGTATAGGAAATGATACAAAAATATGTTCAGAATTTGACGTAGAATTTAAAAATTAAATAAAAAAAGGTGTTTCATTGAAAATATAGAAAATCGAAAGAGAAACAATAGGACGCTAATCACCACAACTGATTCGAATGCATCATTCGAGTTCTAATGACCGTGTTGGAGTCAAACACCTTTCAATCAATTATGTACACACTGAAGTTATAACGAAGTGTAAAAATATAATCTTTAGATACAATTAAAGGAAATACTGCGTTAGGAATTTCACCAGTTGGAATATGAAAATACAAAAAAATAATGTATATTGTTGGCGATGAAGAAATATATAAAAATATATGGTGCACTTGTCTTTTTTTCGTCAAAGATTGTTGTATTATGTTGGACAGTTCTTTATCGTGCAGACCCCATATTGAGGAACTTGCAAAAAGGTTGAGTGGCTTTTGTTTTACCTTAAGGGTGATTTCGCGACGTGTACGTGTTGAAGCCGCGTTGAGTGTTTACTACTCGTGTGTGTAGTCTCTACTCCAGTATCGTGTGATCTTACAAAAGTCTTACGAAACACCTGTGTTACAGCAGTGTTCCAGTGGTGCAGGAGAGACTCCCGTAAACCAATATTTAGAGACACTAAGATACTTACCTTACCATCTATTTATATATTAGAATCGCACTTTATGTAAGAACCCACTACATTGAAATGTAAAGAAAATATGAACTCGATCATGGGCGAGATACAAGAGGCAAGGAGAAGTGCAGTTTGCTGCCGCCCAAAACTCATCTGTCAAAGGTGCAGAGCAAAGCAGTATGGCAATGCATTAAAATATTTAACCATTTGCCGCAGTCATTGAAACGAATGCCTTTAGCTAAATTTAAATAAGAATTAAAACTATACCTAGCCAGCAAAAGATTTTATACAGTCAATGACTTTTTAATTACAGTCCTTGCAATCTGCAAAAAAGTAGTTGATGAAGAATAAAACTTCTCTGGTCGTTTCTGAAAATCAATTTACTAAATTTGAGGAAGAATCTTCGCAGGACCTCTGCTTCTATAAATTATTCAACACAATAGTTTTGATTTATCCAACAAAGACAATTGAGATGGTTACGATATTTATTGTGAATAGACAATAACAAATTGGTAAAAATAGAGTAGAATAGAATACCTTTATTAGAACTCAAAATATTTCAAGTTCACATCAATACAAATAAATTAAAATATAAAATATTAAAGTATCAGAGGATGATATTGAATGGGTATATCTTTTTTTATTGCGACTAGGAATTTTTCTACACCGTAGAATGCGTCCACCATCAAAAACTTGCTCACTCGCCTGTTAAATTGTCCACCTGGCAGTTGTCTCCATTTCTAAACAGACTAGAACGGGAGCCAAGGAAATTTTATCTGGAAATAAATCAAAATAAAACTAAATATATGGTTACGGGAAAAACAGAAAAACCCTTGGGAGGAGAAGATAACCTGATGATGAGAGCAAAAAAAACAAAAAAAAATGTTTTCGAGAGAGTAAGTAAATTTGGCTACTTGGGAATTAATATTAAAGAAAATGGGCGAGAAGAACAAGAAATCCTGGCACGAATTGCAAAGGGAAACCAGAAATACGGAAGCTTGAAGAGTCCCATGAAATCAAAATATGTGTAAAAAACAAAACACAAGAGAGGATCTATAAAACAGTCATAAGACCTACCGTCACATATGCCTGTTAGACGTGGGTCCTGAAAAAAGTGGAAGAGGGTCAGGTTAAAATAGATGGGAAAGGAAAATACTGCGTGCTATATATGGAGGAGTACGAACCCGAGAAGGCTGGAGAAGACGCAGAAATATAAAAGTAGAAGAAGCATATGAAAGCCCCAATATCGTAGCGTTTACCAAAGCCGAAGAATAAGATGGCTGGGGCATGTAGAAGGACTAAGCAGAGAAAGGTTACCAAAATTAGCCCTTTGGCAAGGGCTATATCAATATTTAAAAGGAGAAAGGGTAAACCAAGAGAGAGATGGATAAATAGAGTGAAAGATCTAAAAAAGATGAAAATAAGAAATTGTAAGGAGATGGTGGAGAATAGACGAAAATGGAGAAATGTAGTCCGCAAAGCACTTCAAGAAAGTTCCTAATATTAGTATTTTTTAGCGGCCTGTTTACGGCGTGTAGGGCAATTTATTATAATCCATTTCCGGTGTAGTTATATAGTTTCCGTCTTAGATTTAGGTGCTCTGATGAGTTTAGGCCTAGGTTGTCTGTTTGGAGCTTCAGATGTTGCCTCGTGTTATGATCGTGGAGTCACGTCTTCGTGGATGGAGCTGCCTCTTAGCGTGTCTCTTATATTAAGTGATAAAAGGTAAATTCGGATTGGATGATAGAGAAACGACAACCCAAAAAACATAGTACAAGGAGATTGACGAAGTTTTTATAATCCAGTGGACAGAGGTAAAACTTCGGATTGGCGGTTTTACTCATGTCCACTGGATTATAAAAACTTCGTCAATCCCCTTGTACCATGTTTTTTAAGTTGTCGCTTTTCTATCATCACTTTTATCACTACAAGAAAATACCGAGAAAGAATCTTTTTCAGAGAACTCGACACTAAATGTAAGAGGTTAGCGATAAGCAAGTAAATTAATATTACTAAGCAAAGTATAATCTGCAGCTAAATAATTTTGAGTAACGAATAGTTTTAATCACCTTGTGACTCACGATTCGTGTATTTAAATATATATATATGTACGTATAAACAATTGATTCCTATTCCACATTTTACAGTGTAGATAAATCTATATAAAAAATATCCAACTCATACACACATGAATTACAATGAGTTACACATATACAATCCCTACAAAAACAATCGGACCAAATTGGAGAAAAATGATTTATGAACAAAAGTAGTCTCATTTTGTTTTGGTTTGGAGGTTGTGAATTAGAATATAAATTAACTTAAAGACATAAGTTAAGTTGCAACGATTAATTTCAAATGATTTGTCGAAAATGAATATTTTCGCAGGCATGTTTGATTTTTACTGCGAAGTACTTTGTATTAAAAATATCCTAGTGTGCTTACATGCAGATATAGAAATCCCTCAATTTGAATGTGGGTTTTGGTGTATTATTGCTAGAACGTTGCCAAATCGTGCGGATCGTATGCCCTGTTGTATGCTATGCCATGTATGTTAGAGAGAAGAAAATATTGGAATTGCGTACTAATCAAAAGAACTAAGTGGTATTCTTCATAATGGAAACAAAAATAAAATAATTCCTCCCATTTGCAAACGATGATTTTGCTGATTGAGCTGAAGGAAATATTGTCAAATCCTGCTTCTGCGTCAAGAAATTTCTTGTTGTTGTATCGATGTTTCTATCAGTGTAGTGAACTTTAAGATTTCCCTGCCTGGTAAGCATGTTAGTTAGGGTGTAAAACCTCTCTGCATGAGAGGTTTTCCTAATATGCTTCTCAAGCAATTCCTCTATTTTTCTCGGTATAAATGAGGATAAGCTTATTGGTTCATATGATTTTGTCGCAACATAAGAATTTTCTTTCCCATGCCGATGGTTCAAATCCCAACACCAGGTAGGATCTTTTGTCATAAGTCTATGTCCGTGTCAATGTCCCCACAAAACTTCCTCAATGACTCTCTTTATCTATTCTCGTAAAAAGTAAGTTAAACAGTTTGCGAGCATTCTGCCTCGGTTGAGTTAGCTCGTCTCACCACCAAATTACTTCCCTGCCAATTCGTCTCCCTCCAGGACAGCTTGTGTGATATGAAGTTATAATAGCTTCTTGAAGCAGCCGCGAGACAATCTCAATATGAGTCTTATGTCTGTATTCTAGTATAACTGTTTTACGTTGATGTTCAGCCCCCTTTTGTGCATCAGCCAATCTGTCTTTCGTGGGCGTTTGTACATTTCTACTAGGGTTTATACAAAAACCTACTTTTTGAAATTTTCGAATTACTGTTTTTTTCAAAAAACCGGTTTTAGCCGGTTTTCGAATTTTTGTCAAAAAAATAGAATAGGGAAAAATGTTTAATTTAATTTATATAAAATAACAAAAATCAATATCAATGTCAAAATATAAAAAAAAATTAAGAATTACACATTACTTACACAAAATAACGAGAACTCAAACAAAAATTTCAAATTTCAAATAATATTTATATTTATTTCACAAATTTTAATTTCTCCTAAAAAAACATAAAATATCCACCGAACGGTGCCTAAGTCTTGTTCTTATTTTGGAGACAATATTGCCTGAAATTGATAATACTCGTTCACTAGCTACTGAGCTTGGTTTTATAGTTTTCAGGGCATCAAATAACAAATCTAAGTTTTTAGTTTTTTTATTCGTTGCCTCAAATAATGAAAATTCAGCATTCAGTGTCTTTGGATTCGTAAGTTTTTCTTCAGGATCTTCAAGAAACTTATGAATTGATTTTTCCATGGCTTCCTTTAAAAAAGCATTACTCTGATGAGTAGTTTCTTCGATTTGCTCTTCATCAGAATCGGTTTCCACATAAGAATTTGGAAATAATCTAGACAATACCTCTCCAGATAACTTAATAATTTAGGTTTTTGAAACCAAAGAAAGTACACTAGATTTCTTTGCTGAACTGGAAATGTTCTGTGGATTTTGTCTTCCTTCTTGAATTCGTTCTTCTAAAGTATATAATAATTTCAGTGTTTAAATTTTTTAGTTCATTTAACAGAAATTCAAATATACCTTCACTTGTTAATAAATCGGCATCTCGTCGCCCTAAGCCTTCAGCTGCTGGAGGAATCGGTCCTAAGACTTTATGAAGTTCTAAGAGTTTAGGATATTGAGCTTCATTCCACATATAAGAAGAACCAATATCATTCAATGCTAAAACAACACATTCTTTTACTGCCAGAAATCTTCCAATCATGTCGTCTATACTATTGCACCTTGTTTTGCAGTCAAGAATTAAATTTAATTCCTTTCTTTTTTCTTGTTTGATATAATTTTGAGGAATGGTGTTTCTTGCTGGAGATTTTCTAAAGAGCTTACACATTTTTCTAATTTGTGAAACTGATTGTTTGTAATTGTCAGACAAAATAGGAATAGGATGTTCTCGGTTACAAACACAATAAAGACAATCTTCATAATCGTTATATTCGTATTCGTCTTCATCTTCCGATTCCTCACTTGAAACATTTACTTCGGCTCCAGCTTCAGCCATTTCTCTAGGTTTATATAACACATCAGTAACTGCTAAGTGGATGGCGTGTGAATAGCACAGTTGATAGATGATGATAGATGAGAATTTGCCAATTTTTTTCATAACAGCAGCACCATCGTTGCAACTATGTCAGTTTCTAGATTCAAGTTGAAATTTTGTAGCCTTTCAGATGCCAATTCTAATGTTCCCTAAGAATCACAGCTATTGGTACTAATCCCAAATTGAAATCTTCTGCCAAGTGGTGTACATTAATGTTTAAATATCTATGATTTCTTTTGCTAGTCCACTCGTCTAAAGTTATAGAGAATTTTTTCCTATTCTTTTTTATTGAATCTAATTCAATAATAGTTTCACGTTTGGCATTGTCATAAAACGCATGAATGAGATCCATTACTCTAGAGTTGTTTCTTGGTAATGAATATTCTTGTTGTTGAAGAGACCCTCGTATGAATGAACTATTTGTAATGCTATTAATAGAAAATCCATCCATCGCTGCAAGTTTTGATATGATTTCTTCTAAACTACTTTCACTTTCATAAAATTTTAAATATATGTTTGTCTTTTTGAAGAAGAGGAAGATCCACGCGTTTCTTCTTCGCCGATCGTTTCTGATTTCTTTCCGATAATTATTTTATGAACTGCTTTCAAATGATTATGTAGATTGCTCGTAGCTGATCCTTTGCAGCTAAACATTTTATTACAATGATTGTAGATTGCCATGTCTATCCCTAACTTTTTGAAACTATCCCATACATCCGACTTATTCATTTTTATCTAAAAATGAAATTAAAGTTATTAAATAAATATTTTTGAAGTTTATTTTACAATTTTATTATTTTAACCATTATTATTAATGTAATTTAAAGAAATCTACACATTTTTTAGGAATTTTGAAAAAACACCCATCTTCTTAATCAAATTCCGAAGCTTGATAAAGGCATAATTTATGTCGAAACGTTGTGAAACAAAATATGGATTATTTTAACACCCTGTGTTTTGATATAAAATACAAAATAGGATACGGTGGCTTAAAATAGTAAAAAAATAAAAAATAAAATACCCTTACCACCTCGATGAGTGAAGAACTCCTGGATACGTATTTCGGCAACTAAGTTGCCATCCTCAGCAGAATCTACGAAGGAAGATAATGTTAGACGTCGCAATCTGGGAGATTTGCACCACACAGAACACCACTTGCATAACACTCAGTGTATTTTTGTTAAAACCATAAAAATGTTGATTATTAAAAAAATTTAATCCTTATTTATATTTATAATATTTGCTTAAGATTGAAGTACCAATGGAAGTACTGTCCGAAGATACGGCACCAACACAACTACCGGAAACCCAAAAACCGCGCCATAACTACGCTACTGGCGTGCTGCCTAAAATTCGCTTCTTGATTATTGCTCCTCAAAAAAGTAATCTACATGTAAACATTTATTCATAAAATTGTTATTGGTTATGTAGCAAAGTTATAAACGCATAAAAATTATCTTGTCATATTTTTTCTGATTGATTATCAGAAATTTCATAAAATTTAATTAAAATAATTACCACGAATATAACCCTAATAAATAGAATTTATCTTTCTGAATTTATCAGTACGAAGCAGAATATTGAAGCAGAGATTGAGGTATGTTTTCCGTTAAAGGTAAAATTGCCTTAGTTACTGGGGCCGCATCCGGTATTGGCTTGTGTTATGTACAAGAGTTACTTAGGAATGGTTTGAAGGTAAAATAAAATTGACGACATTTTTATTGACGTTATCGTTCTATTTAATTTAATTTCAATGCATTTCTTTTTCACGCTTTAAGGCAGCAGTTATTGCTGACGTTGATCCAGGAAAAGGGGAGCAGGCGCTTAGAGAGATTGCTAAAGAGTTTGGCAGTAATAAAGCGGTGTTTATAAGAACCGATGTTACAGTACAGAAAGATGTCGAAGGTAATATTGTAATAATTTTTATAAATACATGTTTTACATAGCGTATACATAGCGTATTCCTAATTAATAAAATTGTTTCTTTCTCATTTTCTTTTGATTCTAAGAGATAATTCTAGCAACAATACTTAAATTGCTTAAGCTTTTATTAGATGAGTATTGCTTAATAATGTGTGTGATACGGTTTACGAAAATAATAATATTTTAATTAAAGCCGAGCTATCATCAGAAGAAAGTTACTCAGACACAGTATTGGGAAATCCATCCACCACAAATTCATTTAATTCATTGACTCTCATTGTCAACGAAATCCCAAATCGCAGAAGAAAGTGGCTCAATATAATCTAAACAAATGATTATCAAGACTGCTGTAGTAATAAAAAAACTTGATAAAGATAAAGAAATTTATTTTTATCAAGTACGTATCTAGAGCCGAGACTAACGTCTTCTCTTTACGAAACTGTCAGTAGAATGGAAACGAGATAAGAGATATAATAAATGTAAAATCAATATATACTTGTTTTTGTATTGGTATTAATCAGAAAGTTTTTTTTTACATTTTATTACATGTATGCAGAAAAATACTTAAGAACAGAAGACCTTCAAGCATAACCCAGAACATCATTATTTGAAATATATACTCAACATTTTTTCTGAAATACCCTAGTTTTAGAATGCTTGTCCTTCTGCATCGTTATTCATTCCTTAAAAATATTCAGAAGATAAGTAACTGGATAATTCGAATAAAAAAAAAAATTAAACAAATAACATCAGTTTTACATGGATTGCCTTTAGGTGGTAATTGCAAAAGAACAAGAAACTATTTGCTCAAAGGTAATTGATTAAAAAGAAATTTCAACTTTCGATTTTACAAAAGAAAAAACTCATAGAATGCCAAATACAATATTTGATATAGATTTAATAAATCACCAGGATCAGCAAATTTGTTCACGCCATACAAATTTGTTTTCCGCCTAAAACTCATACATATACTATTTTAACGTTTCCCTGGTTATCTCCTTGTTGTCTTACAAAAAAAGTATTTAACCGTATTTTAAAAATAAATTTAGATTTGCTCGTAACAATTTTGGAGAAATTAAAAAGTAATACTATAGTCTTTCATAATTAAATTCATTCAAATTAGAATTGAAAGAAGTTCTTAACTCACCGAGGTGGTAAGGGTATTTTTTATTTTTAAATACAAGAATACTGAAGCATAATTATTACAGTTATGATGTAGAACGTCTTTTAATCTTTGTTTGAGCGAATCAATAGTCAAAATCAGATCAGCATCGTACGTAATAGGATTAGTAATAAGAAATATCTTAAGAGGCGGTGATATATTGTTTGTTCTTAACTTATACTTAATATAATTGGCTGCACTTACAAAATAGAAATATGTAACAGTAAATATCTGGAGCGGTCGTGATAGATTGTTTGTTCTTAACTTATAATATAATTGACTGCATTTGTAAAATATATATGTAGCAGTGTTTTAAAAACGACTTTTCAACAACACCAACCTCAAAAACATTAATGTCACGTCAATGCAATTGTGTCATATGACACAATTGCGCGTGTGATTTAATTTACTGTTACGACAGTTGAGTTAGTTTGTTACATCAGATTGGTGTAACCAGGCAACTTTTCGAAATATAACACTACGAGATGTAAGTATGGGAATTGATAGATTTAATTTATGACATGGAGACTAAATTTACGTATATCGAAATCTTGATGTTAATGGAATTTTGAAAATGGGTTACTATATAAAAGAATTACAAGATTTTAACAGTATTTCAATTAGAATTTAAAAATACCTTAACTATCTTTTTGTGTTTAATCGTATCATGGTCGTATTATAACCCTCCCGAAACATAAAAAACGACCCTTCTCCTCTCCTCTCCTTCGCCCCTCTCTCTCCATCCCCTCGAATTACCCTTTCTTCGTAACTGCAACGTTCAGAATCTCTTTCTTCTATTTTAAGTTGCAGTGTCAATCACGCGGCTGCAAAGGCTATAGCCGCGCGACTCAGGCGACTTTGTGATTTAAGGTTCAGTGCCAATCACGCTACTGCAACGGCTATAGCAGCGCTTCTGTGGACGCGTGACTCAAGCAACTTTGCATGAACAGGCACCTGTTGATGCAAAGTCTCTTGACTTGCGCGTTTACAGCTGCGCGGCTATAGCCGTTGTAGTCGTGTGATTGACAATGCACCTTAAGCGGTTTTATGCGATTCTCTATTTAATATAGTTATTTTATTTATTGCCGCTGATTATGACCTGACCCTTACAAGAATCTCAATTTACGTTCTTTTTATTTGCACTTTGTTAATTTTTTTCCGGTCGTCTGATAACGTACTAGCACGATGTTTACATGGTAACCGTCTGCTTTGGTCGCTTACGTGAAGCCAGCTTATTACGTCATCGTCCATTACTGCTTTCTTTGATGCTAACCTAGTCTGATGAAAACTGTACTTCTTATTATTTCTCGACTGGCTTCTGATTGGAGTTCATGTAGTTAATTTGCAGAAATCTTCCCAAAAGCCCCTTTGCATTGTATTGTGTTATGTGTGAGAATATTGTGATTTTACAATGTATTTGAAAAATAAATATTCTTTTACCTAGTAACTTTGATTAGTCCCGTTATCTCCCTCTGGACGGACTCAGTATATCATTATTCTCACTGTATAGGGTTCTAGTTGAATAGATGTATTGAATAACGGAACAGATGGAACTTTGTCCTTAATCCTAAGAATATTGATAACTATCGATACTCAAAGTATTTGTTTATGTTTCTTGACTAGATTGTTCAACATATCCTTCTGAAAGCCATTGTATTCAGCGATTTGTATCATGTAATTTAATTTCGTTGTATAACAGTCCTTTGTCAGTAGAAAACTTTAAGTAAAGAAATACCCCTTACCACCTTGTTGAGTAAAGAACTCTGAATACGTATTTCGGCAACTAAGTTGTCAGACAACTTAGTTGCCGAAATACGTATTCAGAGTTCTTTACTCAACAGGTGGTAAGGGATATTTTTTATCTTAAATTTATTTTAAGCCACCGTATCCTATACCTAACCTACAGTAGAAAACTTAACAACCGCTGAACTAGAAAGCTTAAGCTAGCTATGCTGAGAGCAACGATTTGAATCTGCTCTTATAAATCCGTTTAGATTGGTTTTGAATTTTGAATTACGTATCTAGGGTTTTTCACTCACTGAGGTGGTGAGGGTATTTTTTGTTTTAGTTCTAAGAAATAACAGTGGTTAGCATGAACTTGTACTTCTCTCAAAATCGGTGAAACAAAGGGAAACATTTTGTCTTTCCATATTTGCGTAATCTTAAATCTACAACACTGGTACAACTCACTTTACATGGAAATCATTTACTTTGTTCAACCGATCAAACATTGTTTAGATATTTAAAAAAGCTAAACAATAATTATATTCTTCGCAAGTTCTGGCTTGCCTACTTGTTTGTTGCATATGGTGTTACTGTAGATATAAGCATACTAGTGATTATAAGTTAAAGATTTGAAATACAAGAATATTCTACTTCAGATTATGCATACAAATGGTACAAATGGTTATATATTAATTTCTCACCTGGAATGGGAAGTACAACGAGGAAGATTATAAATTGATAGTCGTCTTATAACTTATAAGATTTGTAATGGAAATGAAGTTTTTCGTTAAAAAGAAACTTTCAACAATGTAATGCAATAATTCTTTTATAGCCGCATTCAATAAAGCAATAGAGGCATTCAAGAATCTTGACATCGTCATCAACAATGCTGGCATCTTAAACGATTCCCTTTGGGAGAAGGAAATATCCATTAATATAGTAAGTTATGGTAACGAAAATTGGAGATATATTCATAAAAAAATTCCTTTTGTATAGAATGGAACTATTTACGGTTGCCTGTTAGCATGGGATTATTTACAAAAGTACAGAAGCAGCAACGAAGCCGTAATCGTAAACATCTCTTCCATTGCCGGCTTGACAGGGTTCATGTCGCTTCCAGTTTATGTAGCTACCAAACACGCCATCGCAGGACTGTCGAAAAGCATGGGAAACCAGCACTATTATGATACCACAGGAATCAAAATAATAACTATTTGCCCGGGTGTGACAAACACACCACTCATTTCGACTATCACTACTTCATCTCATTGCTTGCCACCTTTCCAAAACGTCTTGGATAAAGATGTAAATCTGTGGCCTGTGCAAGAGTAAGAATAGAAAATGAAAAATTTTGCAAGTGATCATGTGCTGTATTTTATTTGCAGACCGCAGAGTGTTGCTCGAGGTATGGTTCAGGCTATTACGACGGGCACCACTGGTTCATTTTGGGTCATAAATGACGGCATAGTTACGAAAATAGATCACTTGCCGGAAGTTGTGAATATACCCAAGTGAATTCATGGAGATTTTTCGCTATTGTTAGGCAGATTTGTTAGAGAAAATAAATTCTAATAACTACCTGTTTTCATTTTCTTTTATTACCCCCTAAGTAGAACTACATACAGTGAGTCACGAAAGTTTTCATACACCTACCAAATGTTAAAGGACTTCAAATCCAAACATTGTATAATG
>JARFOC010039965.1:0-24373 GCA_031763485.1 Osmoderma eremita | reverse complement strand
TGACTTTAAAGTTATCTTACTACAAAGTAAGAAATTGTGGTAGAAACTACGTTTCGGAGACTTTAAATTTGGTAATTGATGTAATTTATACAAAAAAGTAATATTTATAGTCACGATTACGTCTAAGCTACTGCAAATAGGTTACCGTCTCGGTTTCAATTACTTTGGTGCTTGTTGTGAATACTTCATTATCTTTTTCTTACATATTTGTTACTAACTGCCTAAATTTGCTATACAGCACCCTTTTCTACATAAAACCGACGTTATTTGTGAAAAATAAAAAGATTTTAAAAAGATGGTGGTTTGGGGTACCCGGTCCCCCGTTACTATTTTTCCCGAAAGTAATTCGCGTTTTCCTTGGAACTTCGTAATATACTTCAAATTATATTCTACAAAAACGAAAAATCTGTTATAGTTTCCGAGATATTTACAAAAATTTCAAAATCATTCAAATCTTGGGCGGGGGCTGTACCCCGAAATCGAGAGATTGACAACTGCACCATTTTCTAGAAAAAGAAAATGGTGCAGTTCTTATACCAAAGTACTCTTTCAGTATGTGCAGATTCAGCGAAATCGGAATGTGCGGGATGCCTGTGTTCCCTTGTCGGTCTTTAATTTTTGACAACTACTTTTGTTTATTTGCCATGTTTGTTAGTCAAAGCCTACTTATGAATTATAAGAAGAGGTCGTTACCATTCATATAACATTACTTTAACTTCCCGGCCTGGTATATTAGTAATATCCACTCTTCCACAATAGGACCAAGCGACCGGGGTGGGAGGAGCGATCGTCGACCCAGCGGATGACATCTTCTCATCAATATCCACTCTGTATATTGCTCGTTTGAATTTACCGCCAAGATATCTCCAGAGATGTGTTAATGCATTCATCTTTTTGAAGTTGGCACTGATGGCTCTTTCTTGGTCTTCCTTTTTTCCTACTATTAGCAGGCTTCCATTTCCAAACCCTTTGTGGTAGTCTCTCCTGGTCTATTCTCCTCATGTGGCCATACCACAATAGGTGTTTCCGTTCTATTCTATTGATTAATGTTGTGTCACCTTACATTATTTCTCATATTCTTTCGTTTCTTTCGTGGTAGAACAATGTCTTCTTACAACATCGTCTCCAATACATCATCTCTGTTGACATTATCTTGTTTTCCATCTTTTTATTCAACGTCCACACTTCACTTTCGACAAAAGAGTGGAACATCTGGGTTCTTGCTTTCTTTGAAATATTGTCATTCCACAACACAGAGTGTAATTGTCTAGTTATAATTTTTGCAGACGATGGGGGGGTTCGGCTCGTGATTCGAACCCCCATCGTCTACTATCTCTTCTTCTCACCCCCGCAGGTAGCTCTCCGCTTCCGCAAATTAAAATCGCGAATTAAAACCGCTAGAAAGTGGCGTAGTTAGCGTGTCCAAACCTCACGGCTGCATATGACACCATCAATCTCCGACTCCTATACAGAAGATATCTACATCTAAATATATTAGTCTTACAAACATCATTAGAAACCTGCTCCACAGTCGGAGGCTCCTAGTGGAGTTCCAGGGAAAACGAAGCAGATGGAGAAACCAGAGGAACGGCCTGCCACAGGGAAACGTGTTGGCACCACTACTCTTCAATATTTACACCAATGATCAGCCTCTCCCTGTAGGAACAAATAGCTATGTATATGCAGACGATAGGGAAATTACATCACAAGGGAAAACATTCGAGGAGGTGAAACACTGTCTATACAGAGCCCTGGTAGAGCTAGAACTCTACTATCGAAATAACCAGCTGAAGTCAAATCCAACGAAAACACAAGTGTGTGTGTACAGTATACATGCTTGTTCTATTATTCTATTTATGGTTCTATTTATTAAACTTCGAATATTATAATATTATAAGGGATTTTACAAAGCGTTACTTGTTTGTCAATATGAAAGGTATTAAGCTATCCCGGCTTAGGTTTCAAAATACCAATTCAATTGTGTATTAGTGCATTTTATTTTAGGTCATATAATCGAACCAATAACCGATACCTGGGGGTAATTTAGTTCGGGATCACCAGACCCTATTCTATGTATACATGTTTACACAATATTTGTTAGTATTTGTATTTATTCACTGCATTATTGTAGAAGTTTACTGCTATTACGATAAAATCGTGTAATTCCTTTCCAAGGTCATCACTTTAATTAGTTTTGAGTTTTAAGAGAAATTTCAGGAAGTTTTGCGGTGGGGGTAGCGTTTACTTCTAAACGTAACATTATTAAGAGATCAGTTCCGCATCAGCATTTCATACACATATACCTTGTAACCAATTATTTAAGTTTAAGTGCTGAAATTCGTATCCTATTACTATCTGTTATTTGTGAGCGTTGGTTTAATTTGTGTTCAGTTTCTTTATAAGTTTAAGTGAAATATATTAAAGTTTTAAAGGCCTGCACGTATTTTATTAATGTTCACTGGTCCTTCGAACATATGCAATTAAAAGAAAACGAAAACTAGTGTTGGAGTTAAATGATACAGTCCTCGTGAAGCATTTCAACCGCATAGCTCCAGACGCATCACCCAACAGTGTGCCTTCTACCTTTGGAATAAGCAGGCCGGCAGAAAACTACAGATCGAATGGAGGGGAGTACTACTCGAGCATTGCCCTAACCCCAAGTATCTGGGCGTAACACTAGATAGGGCCTAAGAGTTAGCGGAAGAAATAATATCATTCGTAAGCTGACAATATCTAATTGGAGAGCTAAACCAAGGGCCCTCAAAACCTCAGCACTCGCCCTCTGTCACTGTGCCGACGAGTATGCATGCCCGGTCTTTCTTTCTTGTATATAGAACTTACATATGCAATTTTCCATTCTTTCTGCACTTCACTACCTTGTAAACAAGATGTAACAACCTGGGAATAGCTTCCACTGTTACAGTATGGGCATTCTTAATAAGTTCTATTTAATCCGATAATATTATAAAATAATTAATACCTACCATCGCCACAAAATTTTTAATCGAAAAATCAAATTACGTAACTCGAAACGCAAATAAATTTTCTCACAATCCACGTTTGCAGCTTACCTACCAATCAGAGTGGCTTATCGTTAGACAGAATTAATATCTCTACGAGTCGAGCCACTTGAGAAATCTAAATTAACAGCTCGTAAAATACCCCAGCAGCGTTCCCAAAATATTTGACAATGAATTAAATCGCCGTGCTTATACTGCGGGACCTAACAAACAAAAATGTCAAATATTGACTGGCTTTGCGAAAGTTTGATTGACGTGTCCAAAATAGAAATTGACTTTTGACCTTCATCGATTGTATTCGAATATGCAAATGTGAAATAGTGTTACAAAGGATGCCTAAACGCTCCAAAAACAAAATAAAATACATTAACTTGTTACGTCACTTTTCTTTTAATCCGTTACATAACAGGTAACATACATATGTAGTTACAATGTTCGTGATTATGTTGAAAATTACCAAGCGTAAGTAAACCGGGTGGAGTAATTAAGAGAGTGCACATCTTCACTTTCAAAACACTGCACTGTAATATAAATTACCTATTCCATATACGTGTGAATCCACCACACTTCCTTTCAATGATTACTATTTTCTCAAGAAAAACAATTATTTTAATTGTGCCAAACCAAATATTCGACTTTTATCGGCCATTTATTATCTCATTTTTACTTTTAATTATTATTCAGCTGTATAATTTTTCTTTTAATTTTAGAAAGTGTTCCATTCGTTGCATTATACAGGTGCATTAAAATTCATAAGATAACGAGATGGATAATGCGTTCGCATTTGTTGCACTAGCTGGTTGATGACCGCTCGGTTAAAAAAGTACAAGTGGTTTTCCTTTTATGATTTAGAAAGTTTTTTTCCCAATTACCGCGATAAGGCACATAGGTGCATATTAATAGTCGTTAACATGTTATGTTTTTGTCAGCTCTTCAAACATTTACGATTTTCTAGACCTCCATGTTAATATTGATTTTTAATTTCACTTCTCATTTACGGATAAAATCATTAGCGTTTCGTTGTGGATAATATACAGAGTGACTGCTTTTTTATCGATAAGGGTTCATTTAAATACTAATAGAACGCACTAAAAAGTTATTTCCGAACAGTTTCGTAGTTAGAAAGTAACTTGTATCTGCAAACTGTATCACTTCTTTGTTGTTGTTTTTTTTTTATTGAATAGATTGATTAAATTCAACACTGTGGTAATTAATTCCGGAAATCGCCGTATGAGTCGCTTGTGACTTAATTAAATCGAAATCGCATGAATATTCGTGTTTATGTGTCTAAGCCAACACGTGTATAAATTTCAAACCGATATGGCTAATTGTTAGTTAACCATTGAGAAGACAGTATACATCCACTTTGGCATAAAGATGGCTCATGGAAATTTTAGGGTATCAATATCAAATGTGCCTCTCAAAAATTACGATTGTTACAAGTGACATATGCTGAATATGTTCTGAAATGTTCGACTTTCTTTGAGTGACATAAGAAGTTCATAGGTTTTTTGTTACTCCTAGAAAGATCTACAATTTGCCCACTGGACAGTAAGCGCTTGTAAAAGTGATGACATGTAGAGTATCAGTTCATTAAGTGATCTCCTTTAAAATCTAATCTTAAATCAATAGTTTACTTGTCTATGAAATCTTAAGTCCAAATTTGTCTAGGACCTGTTATCATGTCGGATGATCAGGTCGCTTCAACCTTCGCACTTCATTGTCCCAAACATTTAATTAGTTGGCCACCATTCCAGAATGCAGTAACACTCTTTCATTGTATTTCGCACTGAATCGTTTTATGGCCACCTTGACAGAGTGCACGGTCAGGTGGAGTGTGGTTACCTGCCTTCCGCAATAGACTTTCATGTTCCTCGACTGTCTTTCCGTAATGTTTCGTCTTCTTGCGCAGTACCAGCCAGAACTAATTTATTGTTGAAATCGCCCGTGAGTATATATGCTGCAACGCCAACAATTCATACAAAGACATTTTTGCTGGTTTTCTTTCATAATGAATGATATTTTTATTTACATATTCTTGTTTTATTATTGTATTGGTAGTATTGGTTTTCGCCTACACAATATAATATTATTTTATTTTCGTCCTGTTGTTAGGGTTTCCTGTTGGGTGAATAAAGTTTATTATTATTATTATAATTGATTTATTTAAGAAATTACGCAATCGTTAGTATATTTAAGACGTATCAATTAATTAATCTATGGTTATGAAATATACACTAACAAATATGAGCGTAAATAAAGATGAAAATCACATAAACCCTAACAGTTATATCAATCGACAAACAACTGTATTCCTTGGAGTTCAACGTCCAAATAGCATTGCAAAAACACTACTTTACAAAGCCCAAGTTACCATTTGGAGTACATGAGATCATTGGTCCTTATTTTGGTGAGAACGAATTTTCGCTTACTGTCAACCGAGAGCGTTACAGAGGGAACACTTTTGTTAGAGATTTAAGAAACTTTGGCGGCGCACGAAATTTCTAGTGGAAGGGATTTCCACTACCCTATTCATACACCTAATCTGACGCCACCTGATGCATACATTTGTGATACGCTGAAGGGGTCGCTATTTCGGGCAGAACATCCGCCAGCAAATCTTGGGAAACAGCGACAATCTGCTGCAACTTGTTTACTTCTTTTTAATGGCGCAAATGTTTTACATTTCAATTATAAGAATTAAAAAATAAATACAATTCTCATTTTCGATACCGTTTATTTTGGCAAATACTGTAGGAATAAAAATAAAAAATACCCTTACCACCTTGATGAGTAAAGAACTCTGAAAACGTATTTCGGCAACTAGGTTGGCATCATCAGCAGAAAACTACAACGGAAGGTAATATCAGACGTAGGACTATGGGAGATATGCATACAGAACACCACTAATAACATCTACCAGAGTGCTACGTCTGATTATTTATTTTCCTTTGTAGTTATCTGCTGAGGATGGCAACTTAGTTGCCGAAATATGTATTCAGAGTCATTTACTCATCAGGGTGGTAAAGGTATTTTTTATTTATACTTCAAGCCACCGTATCCTATTATTTTATATAAATACTGTAGATATAATAATTATGGTGATGTTCTGGATAACTTTGTATACTACTAAATATAAAGATAAACATCAAAGAAAAGGAAACATTACCAAATAGATTTAAACAAAAGGATTTACATATCAACGATAAAGCTTATTCCTGCAATTTGCATTTATTATAGATTCTAGATCCGATATGAAGACCCTATTCTCATACATATACATACGTAAAGATATGCGCAGCCGTCTCATCCTAGTCATGCTCATAAATTCCCGCGGTATATTGCGGCTGCAATCTTCCTAAACGATTTTATCTCTCACAACCAGTGTAATGTTTATGTTTAAACGACTTAGTAGCGGCTTATTTCCCGTGCTCGCCGCTATAAATTACACATCCATTTTTGGAAATAAAACACAAGTGCGCTTAAACAGAAGTTATAGCACATATCATATAAGCGAGAATGCGCTCGCCAACTCTTCCGTGTTCCATCGGAAGCTCACCAGTACGCTATAGACGCAACAAGAAATCTAATGAATCCTTTAGATTTTATAATTAAAGAAGAATTACTGGGGGATAGAAGATAAGACGGCTTGCAGAATGGAAAAGATTGACTTGGACGCTTCGTTTATGAAATCGTGATACTGCAATTTCTTTAGTAGAATCATTATAGTGTAACACGTTTCCTGAAGATTTAGATAAATAATACTGCGTTGAGAAAAACTTTTTCGTGTTTAGTGATCCAAAAACATTATTATAGCACCTCTTCCGCTTCATATACGAGGGTGGTATGGTAAACAGCTGTGTTCAGAGAAACAACGCAATTGTTTCGAATATAGTATATTTATTTTTCGACATAATCTCTTTCTAGCTCTATACACGTAGCCCAACGATGTTCTAACTTTTTTAAGTCATCCAAATAATAAGGGTTGTAAAACTCTGCAAAATAGGCCTCTGTTTCCGCAATGACATCTTCATTGGACGTAAACCGCTTTCCACCAAGCAATTTTTTCATATTAGGAAAAAGAAAAAAATCACAGGGAGCCAAATCTGGCAAATATGGTGGATGGGGCAACACTTCGTACCATAACTGAACCGGTTTTGCTGTCGCAATTGCCGATGGGTGGGCCGAGGCGTTATCATGATGAAAGAGGATTTTTGTCATCGCTAGGTGTGGTGGCCTTTTCCTCTTTGCTTCAGCGTCGAATCGGTCCAGTATATTAGCATAGTACTGACCCGTGATCTTTCTTCCTTTGTCCAATTAATCTATTAAGATGATACCTCGCGAATTCCAAAAAATCGTCGCCATAACTTTTCCGGCTGATGGTATCGTCTTTGTCTTCTTTGGTGCAGGTTCGCTGAGAGAAACCCACTGTTCTGCTTGAGCTTAGGTTTCCCGTGTTTAGTGACGAATCCATTTCTCATCAACGGTAACATAACACCGCGGAAAGTCACTCGTATTAGGCTTAAACATGGCTAAACATTGCGTTGAAATGTCGCGCGATTCCGTTTCTGATCAATAATCAGCAGACGCGGCATCCATCTCGCGGATAGCTCTCTCATACCCAATTTTTCGTGCAGGATATTTTGCACACGTTCAATTGAGATGTCCATCTTAGCAATCTCTCTTATCTTCATCCGGCGGTCTGCTAATACGATATTATGCACTTTATTGACCATATCGTCCGTAGTCACCTCAACAGGACCACCTGGGCGCTCCTCATCAAAGACGGAGGTTCGGCCACGCTTAAATTCATTAAACCAGTATCTGAAGGTAGTCATCTGTGGTGCATGATTCTTATAAACTGCATGCAACTTGTCATTGATTTCTGCATACGTTTTCCATCAAAAAAAAGGAAATCTAATCACTGACCGGTATTGTTCTTTTTCCATGATCGCAAAAATACATACACTTAACCAATTTCAACGACTATAAAAACTAAAGTACTCGAGGAATCTTTCCCAAATTTTGATAGATGTCGACCAGAAGTGTGCACTAGTATACCTTGCTGTAAACCTGGGGTTACTCGGCCAATAGAGGGCTCTGAATGCAAAAAAATTTCTAATAAAATGAAAAATTCTAGAAGTCTGCATAGAGTATTTTAAATTTATATTACAATTCCTTTAGGTTGTTAGTAGTTCTTTTGGTTTTTACTTATTGTTTAATCATCGTTATTTTAATTATTATTGTGTATTTCATCTGTAAATATTGGTGTGCCCCGAATTAATTATCATTTTGTTAACGCACGTCGAGGTAAAAATGATTCATCGCCAGGTACCTCGACGGACTGTACTTTTTATTGTAATTATATTCCTAATGGCTATGTTTTTGTTGAGCAGGGTAGATTAATGTTGGACCGAATTGCTTTCCTTCTTGTCTTTAGTCTATAAGTTGCTATGGTGGAGTCAGTACGTGAATAAAATTATTGTTAAAGCTGATTGGTGCGTTATTGTGTTTGAAAAATAAGTGGATTTAATAATTTTGTGCGGCGAGAGTAATCCGAACAGTGTGCTTATAGTATTCCGTCTGGTAAGCAAAAAGATTAATTCCAATTATAAATATAACGTTCAGGAATGCGTTAATCGAAACCGTCAATGCGTGTTTTTGTGCAACTTGTGCGCTCACCTTCTGAACAGAATTATAGTTGGAAATAGAACGTGTGCTACTTAAAAATCTACACGGCAGAATGCATACTCTTTTTGGCATATTTTATGAATGTGAAAAAAGGTCGTATAGAAGAATGAATAGAATTTTGGTTGGCAATATGCATCCTGTCAAATTTGAAATATATGAGATTTGGCGCGGTAATCTATTTAGTTGGGTTCGCAAACCACCAGAGGGATAGGCCCACAATTTTAACGTTAACTGCCCCATGTTACCTTACTTTATTATCTTGTCGGCTATAGAATAGCTATTAGAGTCGGTAATGCAGATTTTCACACAAAGCACCATCTGTCGTCAAACTATCATTCCATGCTTGAATGTAATTCTTGCTTGTGTTATCTACGTTTTAGTTATGTTTCCAGAAGTTATCGTTTTCAACGGAACCTGATTGGAACGAGAATTATCAATATAATCATCAAACGCATTACCGGTAGGATATTAATCTATATACGTACATATAAACCACTCGAGAACATTCTAAACGTTGACTTTTGATCTTGTGCAGCACCAATATCGGCGATACATCATCATGAACGGCTAAGACCGTCGGCATTATTAATGGTTTCATATTACAGGCGTGCAATTAGCCGTGGTAACTTTTCGTAAGGTCGGTTACGCTTGAGAAATCCTGATATGTTGTATAATCTTAGTAAGTACGTAGATGTGATGGCAACTAGTATCTTTTCTAGTGTGATAAGGAGGCATAATTTGCAAATTTAAATCACGCAAATTCCAATGACTTCTATAATATCATGCTTCGTGTTTTAGAATATCGTTTTTTTGTGGAACGCAGGCATAAATGAGTTTATGTATAGGTAAAATGATTTACAACGTCATTTTGGAAACAGAATACAGCTGTTAAGCCGGTAGTTTGTTGTGATGCGGACTCAAACAGATCAAATTTAATTGGACCACGTCACTCGATTGAACTCCTCCAATAAAAAAAAACGTATAGTTCTGTCCAAAATTCGAGAATTTACTCTGACGTCACATGGTGAGGTATATTACTAAAGTATCTGCCAACGACTGATCATCAGTTCAACATAAATATTAAACTCCATTCACATTAAGAAATCAGTAGTGGACGCTGTGATCTGAGGACGTATCACATAGGAGCAATATGGATATATTCTGAAATAGCGGCAAATTCAAATTTATTTCAATAGGAACAGCTGATTAAAATAACAGATAATTATAGTTTACGGAAAATCATAAACTATAATGTATAACCTTATTGGTTATTTTTTTCTGCGGGTTCTTTTCTATAGCTACATAATATGCGCAATCTTTAAGAAATTCATGTGATATCCAGTAAGATATTACCTTAAGGAGAAATACAAAGAAACTGGGGTAAATAACTGTACGAACTTCAATAGTTTATGTGTAATAATAGTAATAGTATAATATTAAGATGATAGGTCTGATGATGATCCTGTGTTTGCAGTAATAATCAATTCATCCACTATATCGTCAACTATGTTATCTAGCTCATACATTTTTTTTCTTCCTCAATAGTATGTTTTATGCACTTTGTCCATTTCGCAGTTGTTACAAGGTTAATCCCTTCTTTTAATAAAGTTTTTACTTCTGCTAACTTGCAGGTTTTATTGTTGACAGCAACATGATGCTTCACTCGTGCCCATGCAAGTTCGATTGGGTTTAAATTACAGTGGTATGGCGGTAATCGCAAAACTTTGATGATATATTGTCTCACGTACATGTTTTGTAGACGGTGAATTTATAATTCCCGTAGTATCAATTCCTTACATATTTTTTTCGCCGAGTGCAACCCAATTTTATTGATGCCGACTTCGAGTTGTCATGCTTCAACAGCGAATACAGATTTTAAGCCATTAACCTTTAGCCACTGCGGATATCTTTTCCTTCAGGATTTTTTTATGGTCCCGGTAATGGGTTATGATCTCGGTCCAACACTTCTTCTTCAGCCATATTAAAACACTGAACACCCCGTAATAAATCTCAATAGACACCTTTTTGCACATTCAATTGATAGAACATACCTCAAATTATCAAGTACTGTAATAATCGAGTTCTAACAAGAACTATTTTGGAGACAATATTTCAAATGGAATAAAACGGAAAATATAAGCAAACAACAATTTGATAGAAAATACAAGACGAAAGCCGGGGAATCAGCGTGGAATACAACTGAATTTGACAAATGACATTACAGTAAACATAGAAAACGCAGTTATCAGTTGTCTTGCGCATCGGCAAATATCCTTTATTAGGCTGTTATAAATCATCCTAATTTGTTGTGTCTTACCAGCAAATTACAAGACTGGAAGTACCTATCAATCTGCTATCTTTTTTTTGTACTGCATATAATTTGGTTGCATACATTATAGCCATCCATAAAATTAAGCCTGCAATGTGTACCCAGTACCGAGCCACATAATCACTGATAATTGTAATTTCATTTGCCACAAATGGCTAACATAGTTGCAATTTACAACTTTACAAATTTATAATTTTTCAATTGTGGATAGTATTGTAATTAGTTATTTCCTGGTTGGCAATTATACCATTATACTATGACCATTATTGACGCTAGTAAAACGTAAATTTGAATTTATTGACTCCCTTTCCGGCTCATCTGCATTTATCTGTAATAAATATTTAAATTATCCTAGGAATTAATAGCTCTTGCGCATTGGTGCGTAGAGCTGATCAACCAGAACATATTTATTGATTCTGTGAGTTAATGAAGTTAAAAAACAAAAACATTATGTCGAAAAAGGCGACATTAAAGTTAAAATTTATAAGGGATTTACATTCATTAATATTTTCAATTGCCTTATACAGATATAAACAAAAATGAACTTGGGGAATAATAAAAATTTTCGTTAGAACAGTATACAGTATTTTGAACAAAATAAATAGAAGCTGGGTAAAAACATTTTTTTATGATATTAATGCTCATAAGGATGACGCATTAGTGTGGCACGCTCCATATATCCGTTATCATAAGATATCAAAACAAGTTATTTACCAAAATTGTAAACTTAACATTTTAAAATTATTTTCATATGTACAGGCTGTTTCATATCACCAGGGTGAACCAAACGTACGTTTTCCTAAATGGAACCACCTGTATATTATTTCGGATTTAGATTAAGCTCATGCTTCACACCTCCAATATACAATTTCATTGAATTATACAGCGTGTTTCAGAAGTTATGGTAAATTTTATATGCAAATCACTGTAAGTTCAAGGTCTTGTGTACTGCAAACAACAAGTCTGAAATTTTTTTATTACAAACATACATTTTTGATATAAGTCCACTTTTATAGCAAAGTGACATTGTTTCAAAATTGTCAAAACTGAATACAGCGCGAATCAAAATTCAAATACATCCATATCTCAAATATTTTAAATGGATCACCCCGTATTAAATGGAAAGAATAGTTTAGATACTCTCAATTTTATTAAGCACCCTCTATATCTAAAGTCATTAATTTCTAAGATATTTTAAAGTATTATTATAAGTGAGATTTTTTGAAATTATTTTAATATAACGAGTTAATCGTGGAAAAATTACAGTAAGACAGCCTTAAGTCTTCATTACTAGCTAGGAGATTATGTAACTGTGTCAAGTTTATTTAGACTTTTTAGAAAATCATTTACCGTTGTTACTGAAAAATGTTCCCCTAAACGCTCGCCAAGGGATGTGGTATCTGCACGATGGCGCTTCTTTACTTCATACCAGGTTAATACACGACCATTTCCTTGAAAGATGGACAAGAAGAGAGGAACGAATTGAGTGTCTAGCTCGATCACCGGAGTTCACTAAAATTGACTTCTTCATGTGGTCATATGAACTTTGTGTAGCAATTACCGCCAACTACACGAGTTGATATGAAAAACAGAATAAGAGAACCATTCTCGAGTATTAATTGAGGAATGTTAAGAAATGTAAGACGATCGCTTGAAGAACAGCTGCAATGTTGTATTGGTGGATATTTTGAACATTTATTATAGAACTACATTGTAAACAGTTGAGTTAATTAATTAAATGTTAATGATTAGTGTAAGTTATAAATGTTTGTGTTTTGTAGTTGTGTTAAACATTAACTGTCATTTTTCCACGACTAACCTGTTATATTAAAATAATTTCAAAAAATCTCACTTTTTAAAAATACTTTAAATATCTTAGAAATTAATGACTTTAGGTATACAGGGTGCTTAATAAAAATAAAAGTAACTAAACTATTCTTTCTTTTTATGATATAAAATGCAGGGTGTTTGTTCCATTTGAGAAAATGTATGTTTGCTTCACCCTGGTAACATCCTGTATATATGAAAGTAATTTTAAAATGTTAAGACTGTCTACAATTTTCGTAAATAACTCTTTTTGATATCTTATATGATCACGGATATATCGAGCTAATGCGTCAACTTGTATATTGCCGATGTGATTGAAAGAATCTTTTCAAATTATTAAGAAGCAAATGTAATCTCAATATTACAGATTCAATCATTTCTTTTCCAAATCGCTCAGCATTGTATTGCAGGAAGAAAAAAGTTCTACAAAATTGCGTTTCAGCAAAGAGCTAATTGAAAATCATAGTTAAATGGTTATTAAACTGTATTACTAATAGTAAAAAAGAGTGACGTTGGACAACTAATTTGCTAACTGTAAAAAATACCATGATTTCATCGACACTTTGGCTACTGGATTCCAAACGCAAGTCACTCGAGAAGTTTTGTGTGAATGCTGGGAATTTTTTTTTATCATAGATGTAATACGCAACATAAGAATTTGTCACATCATGTAGTTTGAATATTCTAAACTGCTATGCCGTTAAATTATCTCACAACCAGAACATTTAAGTGTATTTGCGCTTACATTTGTTGCCGCGGGGATTACACAGATTGTTAGTTTTTCAAATTCAAAATACTTTCGGCTAAGTTACCTTAGTTAACCTAATGATTTATTTCAAAACATGTTGTATTGAAGGTATATTCAAAAAGTATTCTGAAAATGAAATTGTTTGTTTCTGTAAATGGAAAATACCTAACTCTCGCAAGCAAAGCCAGTAGATATTTATTTAAAAGCCATACTACATAAAATTTTTAATCGGTCATATTTTATCAATTATTTCAATTCTCCAATGAGTTTTTATCTAACTTTAAATTACCTCGAAACATTGAAATTCTCGATTAGTAAATAACATAAATACACTTTCCGCTAGCATACCGCTCGATACTTATCTATACAAATAATCTCCTAATCGAAGTCCATTTTCGACTATAACCGCTAACTTATTCATCTCGGAAGTACGACCTCATGATATCTGGACCAATATACCTGCGGCGCAGTGCTCCGTCATGCCGGGAGAAGTTCGCCAACGGAAAAAAAGAGATGCACAGAGAGTGCCTATCCGTATAACTGTACACCAAGTGGGAGGAATACTCGTTCGTGAGGTTACCAGGGCATCGCACAATAACAAAGAAATAAGGAACGAAGCAAACTGTCGCGAATATTGAGCCGGGTCGTTTGAAAAACCGGCAGACGTGGAAACGGTGTAATATATTATCAGTTATCTGCAGGGCATTTATTTAATTGAAGCACGAAATCATCATTGATTTCGCTTGTTTATTTTTACCGATTATTACTTCTCAAGTATATTGCTTATCATATTGATTGCTTACTTAATATCATCACAAAAGCAAAAAACTGGTTTGGAACTTCTTGAACCAGTACACTTTATCCATTTCATCTGCAATAATTACTATTATAATTCATATTAGATACATTGAAAATGCACATAGAGCGTCTAGAAGAGTAATTGAAACTATTGTTCATCTTAAATTAAATACTTAAGGCTACTCAAAGCATCACATTATGATATTGATAATTTCGCTGCTGCTTTATAAAGTTGGAAAAACTTTAAGCATTAGCCTGGAAATGTAACTGTCTAACATCATTTTCTTTTGTATTACACCTACGACGGAGGAAGAAGTGATTGAGACGGTGGCTAAGTTATCATATTAATGCTGGAGACCAGTTACAAAGACAAATATTTCTCTACCACCTTGCTTTACTTCTAACCTAGCTGCCTTACAACTAGTCAAGTTTGACTACAACTGCATAACTATGCTTCTGATAACTAATTTACTTATCCATATGTACATTGCAATGCGTCAAACGTAACTTTTGATTAAGGAAAATATTAAAATTTCACACAAGTGCACATGTGATTTAAATTTATTTATTAATGTCAATACGGTTCGATGTGTTACTTCAGGTTGATCTAACTGAGCAACATTTGAAAAATAATATGACAAGCAAGAAATTTAATTGGTTTAATTTTGACATATGAAAATTGAATTACGCTGTGAAAATCCGAATGACAGCAGAATTTTGTAAATTAGTTACTATACTATAGGTCGAATTTGAATTTATAAATACTTTAACTGCCCTTCTAATGTTCAAACGTAATGTGGTCCACCTTCTTCCCATACGGGCTTCCTTCACCTCTCCTCCTAACTTCAAATATCCAGTTTTCTCTCTTTTATTTATCACGTTATTTGTAACAATTATTTAACCTCTTACAATTTCTGACTCATTATTATACTTATTTTTATACTTTTATTTTCTTCAATCGTCTAATAACGCACTGTAGGTTAGGTAATACGGTGGCTTAAAATAAGTTTAAGTTAAAAAATACCCCTTACCACCTTGTTGAGTAAAGAACTCTGAATACGCATTTCATCAACTAAGTTACCATCCTCAGCAGAAAACCACAAAGGAAAAGATATAATGTCAAGCGTAGCACTCCGAGAACAATCCTGTTCTTAGAACGCCACTATCAAACATTGTAATGTTTGATAGTGGCGTTCTAAGGAATATGTTCAATACTAATTAATTGATTCTAAATCAAAAATTAAACAGCGAAGATCGCGTATACCACAGACAAGTCTGTAAAAGAATTAACAAGAAACCATAAGATTCTGAGGCAGATCATAACAATATATAATTAGTTATCTCATCAGTTAGAGAGAATTTAGGTCTAATTTAGTTTATACACTTTACCTAAGTGCCAGTCCCAGTTCCTTTCTCAATCAAAAGTTAAAATATATCGCGAACTCTATTCATTTTCAAATGATTATCAGAATGGTTATTCTTATTTTGTAAAAGGAAACCCCTATCATTCCTAGATAATTTTGTCTACAAGTATTTGTATTAAATAGAATACTGTATCAGCGGCTTCGTTCTTTTCTGTCACCCACGTGAATTAAAATAGGGACAAGTTTCTTTTAAGTAATAGCACATACTACTACTTGTATTCAGTAAAACGAGTTGATATACATTTTGTCTGTATCACTATCAGCTAGTTAATCGAGCGATACAAGGTATTTGTGACATTTGTCTCATTATATTAACAACCCTTTGTACCTGACAGTGATACAGACAAAATGTAAAGTCACTACACTGCTTATAGCTAACCTCAAACTCGGGAGGAAATAGGGATTCTAAGGACGTACCTGGAAGAAACCGTAGACTATTAATCATATAACAAGGTTCCAAATTCTGTATGAAAGATTGTTTCTGGAACTCTCAAAGCGGAAGTCAAGAATTATCTAATGAGAATTAATGTGTGTACATGCGATGCTGTCAAAAAAGATATCACCTTTTGACTTCCTTTAAGTATGCCACCAATATTACAAATTGATAACGTTCAGATTAAAATCCCTATTTGATAGCTTTCATTTGAAAACTGTTTTATGTAAAAATAATCTGTCAAAATATAAAACTGTAAAACTCAAGGATTTTTTAATAAAGTTTATTAATAATTACAGGAAAGTAATTCAATTTATTGTCGAATTACTGCTTGCAACTCCGTAATGTCTATCAAATCAAACAAATCGACGAATAATCAAATACCCACAGTTCTCAAATGTTACGTAGTTAATATCGGAATCAGAAAATTCTGTGTGAACTAATAGATGCAGCTTTGGAGGGAATAATACCAATGCCCATTGCCATCTTTTGTATCGCTTCAGTAATGTGCCGTTAAAATAAAGGCGTCACGTCGTGCTCTGGCAAGTACCATCTTGATAACGCTTCACCAATAATTAACAAAAAAATGCGGCGAAAGAGTACTTGACAATTGTCAGGGATTTTATATTTTATTTTGCACCTAGGGAAGTTTAGTTCGTTGCCAACATATTACTTGCGCAACCAATATTGCATTGGTCACGTGAGTTACATCCTTTATTGAAAGCATGGTATAGAGCAAAACTTCCAATTACTGGAACAAAAGTATCGTCATCAAGTTGGTCACTTATTAATATAGCATTTAAATTTTTGTTCCTCCATTCTATTTTAGCTTGGCTCGATTTTCTCTTTTTATTATTTAATGCAAACCACTTATCACCCCTATTTAACTTCATACAATTTTCTAAATTATCATTTACAGCAATCAAATTCTTTAATTTCTCCAATGGTTTGAAAACAATGTTAAACGATTCCTATAATGCAAAACGATAAGAATTACTTTCCTCTTTATTCATTACTCAATTGATTTTAGAGAAACAAGATTTTTAATCCTACAATTCTCTACAGAAATCGGGAACACAAGAGTATTTCTAATCCCGTATGGCTTTTTTTTTAATCAAAATTAAAGCAGTTATTACCTATTGAACACCGTGGTATCTTTCCCTTTTACTGATAATTAAGCCGGAGAAGCTATTAGCTTTTATAATTACAGGAAAATCAGTAGAAGAAATTCTGTTATACTCCCGGTTTATTGCAATTTGTGAAGTTAGTCTTGGTTCTACACAGACAGCTCGTTATGCCAACGAAGAGAGAAGAAGGGAATAGAAAACAGAAACAATTTACAACCAATAATTTGTATTTGTACTGGCATTCATTCTTGCCACTCCCGTTAATGGTGTCGTTTATTCTAACCGCAATTCTCTACGGGCAATCGTTTTTTCTGGTGTCTGAATTTAATCAGGTGACTAATGCATCTGATTAACTTCATTAAATACGATCATTATATTGTAATATTAGTAAATTATATAGCTATAGAGATTTTTATGCATCCATTTTGCAAATTTGGGTAATTGACAGATATTGTTGATGGTATCTTTACATGACAATTGGAAATATAAGAACAATTGTATTACAGGGGGAAAATGCCAATATATGGATCTAACTAAATAATAATTGTACGAATTCCTCCTGGTTTGAAGGAATTATGGATTTCCAATTAAGGATTAAAATCACTTGTTTTTCTTGAAGTATTGATTTCCAATTGAGGATTAAAACCACTTGTTTTCTTGAAGTAAAACAAACACTTGACACCTTGCTTAGTAACAAATATATTTAGTATAATTATGTGAAAAGGGGTGTACAAAGCACTTGAACTTAGTTAAAACACTTAGAGAGTCACTCCGCGTGCAACTTTTTAGAGTTAACTGGCTCAAGACCAAATTGAATCTCCGGAGTTAACTGGCCCAAGACCAAATTGAAACTTGTGAGTTAACTGGCTCAAGACCACATTGAAACTGAGTTTTGCTTTCGTATTTTTCTAGAAAGAAAACTTCGTGGAAGAGAATAATTACAAATTTTCTCAATATTCAACCAATACATAGTTATCTAAATATTTAGTACATAAACATTTGCACTTATCCGAAAAAGCAGGATAGGATTGTGTCAAGGTTACAACAGGTAGTTGCAACGTCATAATCCGTATTAGTATTGTAAATACCGATAGTTACAATACTAATTTTGCCAGGTATTTGCATTAGTAAACTGTACGGTGGTTGCAATTATGAGATAAATGGCAAACAAGTAATAAAATATATATAAGAGAAGAACCAAACGAAAACATCCGGCTTAAAGTATTTTAAACAAGTAAATTTTCTATTCTATACTAAATGCTGGAAGCTTCTTTCTTGTGAACAATATACGGCCAAAAATAATATTTACACTAACAATGGTAACCATAAAGATAGTGTTCTTATAGCACTATAGCAAGGGATTTGGGGAAAAGCCTTAATACTCACAAGGGAGGATCATCCCAACTAATAACGCTGTACTAATAATATTAGAAGTGTTTACAAAAAGGATGGATTTTCCCAAACTTATAAACTAAATTACACACCTATAATAAATGAATTACGTTACGCTAGACTAAAATTAAATTAATATAATTGCGCATGCAAATCTCTTATGCTGTCTTTAACAATAATAAGAGACAATTCCTTTTGTTTTATTTATTTATGTATTTATTTAGCGTTTGCTATTTACAAATTTATACAATAATATCTATCTTTCATATTTAATTATTAAATGTTGTCCACCAAACACAATAACGTCTTGTTTGGGCGCAAGGAAGCTTTGGGAGTGTATGGTACCGAATCAGTATGCGATAACCGATGATACGAACCCACTTTTAGTCGCAGGTTAACAACCCATCAAGAATAAGTTTATCGTTGCGTGAAATGCTTGCCGAACAAGTGGTAAGACGACTTAATTGTTATCATTTGAAAGTTCAAATGGGACCCATTTGCTGAACTTCCATCACTTTCCTAGCGGATGAGGGTGCAAACGAATGGTTTCATCACTCACATAGAACCTTTTCAATCAAAATGAAAGCAATTATTACACGTTGTATAGAAATTTTCCTCCACAGCCTGTTGAACATGCTGGTCAGAAGAACTTCGGGCTCCCAGAGCGTGCTTCATCGGTCAAGCTGAGATCTCCCGAAGAATTTTTTTGAATCACTTCTGTGCTGTTCGATCAGTAAAGCATCATCTCCGAATACAATAAATATTTTTCGCGCCGCCACTGCAGCTTTGGTACCAAGTTTGTACTCATACAGTAAATAACCTCGAATTAGTTTAATTCGTTGCCATTTTCAATTATTTAAAACTAGGAATTAAAAAAAGATACAAAATGTGTATGTATCCAATAAAAGAAGGATTCATACTAAAGTAGATATCAGATAACACACAAGTGCCATCGATCAACAACTTTAAAAAATTCATGGCACTATACAAGAACCGCACAATCTTATTTGGTTACCTAATATATTTTCCACTCTCTATAGTTATAAACTTTTTGCTAAAGAAAATGTAACAAATATGTATTAGTAAACGCAATACTTTTACAAGTCATTGTAAAAGAAAGTTTTAAAACAATTATGTACGCTGACATTGCTAGATACATTCGTTCAAATCTTTCACAAGTGATTTCATAGAAACCATGTTTCAGAGTATGATGATTATAGCTCGACACCATTGTGCATTTTGTTACGATATTCTCACCATTTCATTGGGAATACCTAGAAATGTAATTGTGTATATAATTCATTTTTATTGTTCAGAAATGAAAAGCATATATAGCGATCATCATATCTTTATAGCAAACTATACCGATCCTCAAACTAGTCTCCATCCATATAAAGATTTATATTTCTTGGAATCTGGAACAGGGTTTTTTTTAACATCAGGTCAAATGCAGTTGCATGTACATGCGTATTGCGAATTAGTTTGTGGAGATTCTTTGATACGCTGGTGAGAAATCGCATACTTTTCATAGCATTCTTGTTGGCTAGGTGCGAATGGCTTTAAGTTGGTTTAGTAATTCAATTAAATTAATCAATACTGCTTATTCTTTTTTTTAAACAATAGATTTTAATTAAACCAATAATGTATGCATTATCCATGAATTGAAAAATTCAAATCCTTTGTTTTTCCCACTTTATTACATATTACTTATTTTCCATGGCTTGAAAAGCCGGTAAAATATTCTTTACCGGAATTCTATTTAATTGATTGTGACTTAATATTTGAAAGTTTTACCTATCATCTTACAAAGTTATCCACATTTTACTCATTTGACGTGCTTTCTTTGTTTCTGTACATTTTTATCACCATTGCTTTAGTAACGCTTTAATTTTTCAACCCGACAAGAACTTCATTAGAGCTTTAAAAATGTTTGTAGTATCAGCTCTTAAAATCCCCATAATTTTAGTCGGTAACTAATACAGATTATATTTAACTATTAAAATAATTGTTAATGCGCCTCCTAGTATCTTAGACAGTCACGGGTTATGTAGTTGCTATCATAGTATTCAATTTGCAAATATCTGCATGTTGCTAATGTAATCATAATCATGCCCAATCGATCGAATTTCACCCTAGTATCGTCGAATGAAACATCCGTAATAAGATTTAGGCAACAAGGCTTTTGGGGGGACTCTTATGTAAATAAAAACATATTCTGCTTATTTACTTGTTCCAGAATTCATCGATATACTGTATGTATCTGTTTGGATTTAGACTACATCTATTTTGTAATTACATACTCCAGACCACCTGAGAGTGTATGAAATTGCCGTATAGTCTATTATAGATGTGCTTTAATATTTGGTTTTAAGAAATCAAAGCGTGGTCTTTCACTTTATTCGTAATCTGCATCATAACAAACCGTTTTACAGTATTTCCGATAGACAAACATGTGTGCAATGATTTCTGAATAAAAGTGGTTCGAAACATACACCTCGGAATTTGATTTAATTATACAGTGTCTCCCAATTTAAGCGGCATATTAAAATATTTTGGGGATGGAAATGTACAAAAATTCTGAAAATAGGTATACTGCCATAGGCCATAGTGATCTTTCAGAGTAAATTATTTTCACATTTGTATCACTTCCGGTTGAGCGGAAGTCGCCATTAACTTTCTTATTTTTAATGGAATGTTATAATTTTTATTGCAAATTCTGATTATAACCGTTATTCTAAATACAAAATGTTAAGGTTTCCCTATAACTAAATGCAACCGATTTTGAGATATCTTCAAAAAATCGTTTTGCCTGGCTTTTATTTGAAAAATTGTTTTCACGATACTCATAAAATTTCAAAATTCAGATATAGCGCTCATGCCCGGTTTCTGAAACGTAACAACAGCCAGTTGTCTGTTCGATATCTGGCCGTTTTACATGTAAAACGGCCAGATATCGAACAGATAACTGCTGTTTTTCGTTTCAGAAACCGGGCATCAGGCTTTGAAATCATTGCCTAAATATCCCTGAAAATTTTACAGTCTGGTCGGGATATGGTGTCGAATCTTGTTTCGTTTAACTGTCCAAAACTCAATTTTCTTAAATGGAACACTATGTATATTTTTACATCATGATGAACAGAATCAAATTCTGTTGCGATTGGTGATTTAAAATAAGAAAGTTAATGGCGACTTCCGGTCAACCGGAAGTGATGAAAAAGTCAAAAAAATTTACTCTGAAAGATCGCTTTGGTCTAGGGCAGTCTACTTATTTTCAGAATTTCTGTGTATTTCCTTCCCTAAAATATTTTAATAGGCCACTCAACTTGGGACAGCCTGTATAACCCTAATGCGGAGCACAGACATATTTGCAGATTGCCTATCGCACATGCAAAATCGCATTACATGGGTTTTAATCGCTCAATTATCTCTTAACTAACTGATACTACTTACTATCCACTTATTCATGCAGTAATGTATTGATAATTGGAAGATAAGACACAAACAAGGTAAAATAAAATAAATATGGCATAGCCTAGTCCCACAATGATTATTTATGGTGACACATTAAAAACCATAAATTTAGAAATCATGCAAACGGTTTATTTTCCTTCTAAATAGAAACTGGCTATTGTATGTGGCGATTGTAGTATCTAGTAGGTGTAGAATATTTTACCATAGTCATTACGGAGAGTACCTTTAAACAGCGAATATCATTTTAGGACCTGTCAACGAATGAATTACAAAGACCACCCAGATTGCGTCTAAATGCACCGTAAACTAACAGAATTTTATCCTCCGTCCGTTCATATGCACATGCGCCGTACATTATACCGTTTAGCTTGTTATTATTTATTACGAAGCAATCCTCGACAATTCTTTATTTGCGTTCTAGGGCAAAAACCACTGTTCTGTAGTAACTATTAACAGTAACACCCAAGCCGGAATGCACTGATACTTAAATTAAAGTATTGAATGTGTACGTGGGTATACTTATACGTGTTTACTATACGCGTAATTGCTCTACAAACGTCCCTTTCATGTATCATTTTTACTTGTGACGGCAGTAAATCTGTTCCGTTTCCTTTTCTGTTAGAGCATACATATGACATGCGAACATGGTTGGATTAGATCCATCCAGTGAAACGCGTTCCATTTCTAACACGTTTTCAATCTCGAAAAAAGCTCACTTGCACTTTTACGTTCTCTTAATTAACTCAAATGACTTTATCGTCGCCTCTTCAATTTCTTAGGAGTAGTGCTTCTAAGATTGCAGAATTTGATATGCGCTTTCTTCCGTGATTTTATTGCGAACAACTAGAAAGTGTCCTGTAGTTAAATTGCAGTTGACAGGTGCATTTTTCATTGATACATCAGTAGTCAATACACATATACGCATTTACTTTTCCATTTCATCTTAATTACCCCTCATCATAGGAAACTTTAGACTAATATTAGTTTAACATAAAGGCGTATACAATTTATATATTTAACTTCTTGTATATTTCGTTTTAGATTTTCTTTTCACTTCACTTCACACAATATTATTTTTGGGAATCTTTATAAATAAAATATTTTGATGGGTTCTACAAACTCTCCAAGTTTCATTCAAATCGTTAAATGAAAGTTCTGAACCTTCTCTTGTTAACTAAAGTGAACTCCAAAAGTATTATCAAAACCATTACGGATTTTCCACCATACATTTTACACTTAAATTCTTAACATTTGTATATCAGGTATGTTATAATAATAATTATAATGCTGATCATGCTGTTCAGAAGATGTCTAAAGACTGATGTTATCTCCTGTTCCTTGTTATGTAGGGCATTCCTATTCCTCTCTGTTGATCCGTTAAATCTTCTGATCCATTGAACCATATCCTTTGCGGTCTGGTGATTTCGAAGTGCCAATTTTCAAACATTGCTGATCTGATATGCATCCTCGCGATTAAGTTGTTGCCATTTTTCATTATTTCTATAGATTCACGTATAATTCTTGGATGATTGTGACTCGCCCTGGCTAATATCCGTACGCCGTTGTAATCTATTAGCCTGTATCTATCTGGGCCAGCTCTCGGGATCACAAAATCTGCTGCGTGATGCGGTAACTGAGTGGGTAACTGTACAACACCATAAACACTGGCACCATGTAGCAGGACGGAGACACAGCAAATAAATGATGAGGAAACCATCACAACGTTTGGCAGCTGACATACTAGAGAGGAGCTACTGTGTAGATTATGCAATGAAGAGAAGGAAACAGCCTCTCACATTAATTTCGAATGCTACGCATTAAGCCACCGGAGAAACCCCCTATCAGGTGCAATAAACACACTGCGGGGCATAACGGGAAAGGACTTGACGCACACACTACTAAACCTTGTCAAGGAACCGTAAAAATGCCATTATCGGCGCATGGTTTATTGCTGGAATCACCATACTAGCAAAAAGGTGATTCCAGCAATAAACCATGCGCCGATAATGACATTTTTACGGTTAATTGTTTTTGGTATTTTTGATGTTTCTTATGTTACGTCATGGTTAAGCCGTTCCTGGAATCACAACAACATACGCAGTCCTTCTGGCGG